>JAOQMQ010000005.1:6455739-6466417 GCA_027563845.1 Erythroxylum subrotundum | reverse complement strand
TGCCTAGACATGAAAATGTTAAAGGGTTTATAAGTGGTAAGGGTCAACTATCCAAACAACTAGTTCTAGTTATTTGGGCAATGGTTGACCCAAGCCCAATTCTTGTTAGTGGACTCTATACTCAGCCCATATTAAAAATTCAATATGGTATTAGGGCAGGTTTGGCCCGGATTATTAATTTCCCGGTTGTCCGTCTGGATGTTCATTCTCAGCGACCCGGTCCGATTTTCACTGCGTATATTTCAAGTGACAACTGGATGTCTAGCCCAAGTTGCACTTGAGGGAAAGTGTTAGAGTGTTCCATATTGCCTAGACATGAAAATGTTAAAGGGTTTATAAGTGGTAAGGGTCAACTATCCAAACAACTAGTTTTAGTTATTTGGACAATGGTTGACTCAAGCCTAATTTTTGTTAGTGGACTCTACACTCTACCTATATTAAAAATTTAACATGGTATCAGAGTCAGATTGTCTCGATGGTTTGAGGCGGTGCCCGGTTATGTCCCTTTGTCCAATATGTCTATCAGATGTCCAGTCCTGCTCTGGACTGAGAGGGGTGTGTCAGGAATCCCACATCGGACAATTATAAAGACATTCAAGAATTTATAAGAGTATACAAACTTCCTCCTCTTGAGCTAACTTTTGGGGGTGAGTTAGGTACTTTCTAACAGAAAGAGGATAGGAGAAGAGGAGAGGATGGCATTAGAGTGGAGAAGAAGAAAACAATTTTTGGAAAAAAAGAAAAAGAAGGAAATTGGATATTTATAAAATTTTAATATTAATTAAGGGTAAAATAGAAAATGTAAATATTTAAGGGTAAAATTAGAATTTAATTCTTAAATTTTTTTTTGAAATAATTAATTATGTAATTATAAAAAATTGGCTAAAATATAATTTAAAAAATTTGGAACGTCACATGAAGCTGACCTGCCGTCTAAAATTAGCTCAAATCTGCTGTATAGCTGATGATGTAATCAACAAAAGTTACGAAATGCATCTCTACCATTTGTTTTATGAACAACTGTTTCTTCCAGTGGAGGAACATCCCAGTGAAGAACGTGTAGCTAATGTTAGTCAAAGTACTGAGATTCTAAACCAAAATAAGAGCAAATTTAGCATTACAAAGTGAAAGGGTAAGGTCATGTTAAAGTCAAGATGGAACAAGATCCTCTGTTCAGTTTTATGATGTTTTATTATGTCCAGTGAATCTCAGCCATTAATTTATGTGAATTTTGCATAGGTCCACATAAATTAACGTGGGGTTCGCATAAATGAATGACTGAGATTTACTAGACACAATAAAACACCATAAAAACTGGACAGAAGATCTGGACTAAGTCAAGATCCGGGAGGATGATACCCTTTCAATATTACAATCTTTACTGCGATCCAACGCATTGATACACGTCCTTGGTTAGTTTTGACCTTGTAGTTGAATGAGTTTGAGTCACAGTCACAGAGCAGTTGGGAAAGAGTAGAAGGTCGCCTGTTATTTCAAGTCTAATATCAGATTAGCATATATGCTGTGTAAGCTTAAAGATGATTAATTAACCGTTTTGCTTTGGTTAGAGGATCTGAAGAGTTGTTGGTACTTAATATGCCTTGGACGTCATACTAGGCTTTAGCCTTTCATTTAAGAGACAGTATTACGATACACTTTCCATGTGCACACGCAAACATGATAGATTTTCAAACTTCATTTTTAATCCCTTTTTCTAGGAATATTGCATACACTCAAGAACCAAGTTGGTCAATTAATAACTGAAAGGGGAATAATCATCCCCAGGAGTGCAGAACTAGGAAACTTGTTTTATCATCATTTAAAACCATTAACGGTTACTTGTGCTGATGGTTGACGTCAGAACTTAGAAGTTCATGGTTGCGACTTGTCAACTGAAGTGCCTTAAACCTTATCTAGATTAGTTGATATGTATGCCATCAAGTAAAATGTCTCCAAATTGGATACTGAATATGATAATAATCTGGGATAACACTTGCCTAGAATGTTGACGATATCCAAATGGAACAACTTTTGCACCAACACTCTCTATAGACGGCATGTCCGTTTAATGGTCCATGCGAAAGGGAAAGGAAGGATAACTTGAATCAGAAAAGCTAACATAAGTTTTAATGTTTTGTCTTTATAATATGATGCTTCTGATATTCTAAGAGGCAGGGGAAGGTACACAGGGCTTATTGTAAGATAGTCAACTGATTCATGCCTGCTTCTGTCAGCCATGGACGAACAGTGACAGAAAAAGCGAACTATTTTCAACCACCAATGGCTGCCTTGTTCAGCAAACTGTACAGAAACTCTGAAGAGGAGAAGGATGCGTGTTACCGCCCACAGAATTACGACAACAGAAGTCAACAAACAGAAATGTTGGCAATAATCGAACTTTAAGCTAGGACCGAACCAGCACAAGCAACTTTGACATGTTAAAAACATTTAACCTGATAGTAGTAAAAAGCAAAGGAAAGATGAAGACGGGGTCAAATCCATTGACGTTTTTGACAAATACAGGCTGCTCTTTAGCTTGGATGACAAAAGAATTGCAAATTGGCAAGCAAAGTGCTAGAAGGTATCTTCTTGCCTAAGCCCCACCTGCTCATCTAGACGAGGATATGTTTGTTTATATCCGAGGACCAAAATGAAAAATGAAAGAAACAGCTCATGTTGTCATTTTAACCTTTTCTTAGTTTGATTGTTTGCGTGTACAATATATTGCCCTATCACTATAATCCTATTTAAAAGTCTAATCTTTTATTATAAAACTAATTTCTCCCGCCAAACTTTAGTTATTTGTCACTGACACGAGACGTTTGTATATAGGTTTCAGTCTCAAGCACTTCATAGTTCATACACGACATATAGATATACACACACAACGAAATACTCTTTTATTTATTTTATATACTTGTCCTTCTTAGTGCAATTTTATAAGAAATCACGAAAACCAGAGATACAAGTTTATATATATATAGAAAAATTTTATTTACATAATAATTTAACGTGTCAGTTTTACTTATTTACTCTTTAACTTGCATCACTCTTTTATTGTCACATATATATGTGGGTCTATCAGAAATAACCTCTCTACTATATAAGGATAAGGCTGAAAAATATCAGACTTTACCAGGCCCCGTTTTATTACGAGATTTCAAACTAGATGTGACGATGACGATGATATATAGAAAAATCATTATGCATAAGAAAAGAAATGAGTCCTTGTTACATTGTTATAATATGGTTACGGTTTTACAGTAAATCATGTGTTATATAAGTAACACTACCCATGGCCATCTTATGAAACTACTACATGAAAATAATTATTACAAGTATTTAATATTTAAATATTTTAAATACCATATTTTTCCTTAATTAGGAAAGGAAGTTCATATAGAAAAAAGGGCTCTATCTAATGGTTTAAAAATTGGACTGAAATTTAAACCGGTAAGACAAGATCATGTTTAAAGTTTAAAATGTTTAACTGACATTAGACTGTCCTAAATTCAGCTAAAGATTCAATAAAATTAAAGAATTTAAAATATGATTGTCTTTACTCATTGAAGAATTTGAAGTTTAATTGAAAAAATAAATTGTTAAATGAAAATTAATTGAGTTATTTTATTTTATAAGAGCTTATTAATTTACAAAAATTGACCAGTTAATTAATAACTGATCGGTTTTTAATAACTAGAATTATTAAAGTAAATCGAACCGAAAATTTTAACACTAAATTAAAAAGTTGGATGATTTAAGGTTTTTACGATTGAGTCAGTCGAATCAATTGAGTTTTTAATCATTAATTCTATCTTTAGTTTAAAATTTTCTAAAAAATTCTTAATAATTATTGATAGTATTTTTTGGTCTTCATAATATTATCTTAATTAGAAGTGATTCATATGAAAAAGTCATCCTTCTTGTATATAAATTACTCTAATCTTTAATTATGCAAGATTTATATTAAGCTTTTTGCAAGTGGTCGGTTAATGAGATACTCACACAAAATAAAGAAGTTCGTTAAAAAATTACAATCAATGTCACGTTCTCATATTAATTAAATAATTAAAAATAACATATTCAGTGAATTATGTTAAGAAGCTTCTTTGCTTTATTCTTCATATGGTTATCTGGGATAAATGTTAATTGCTAATGTCCAAAGTGAAAAATTGACGTATTTGACTATTAAAATCATGCAAAGAAAGAATGGCTCTCTAAAAAGTATATATCACGATGATAACACAACCTTACCAAACCCAATCTTAGCCAAAGTCTCCACTTGCTCAAAACCAACACGTCTTTGACAATGGATGGTCTCATTCCGATGGTCTACAGGGCCATAAAGAAGAGCAAAGTTCGTCGGAAATACGAGTTTCTCTCATCCGAATCTGCACAATCCTACAACATCTCTGACTTTTTGGTCAGTTCTGATCATATGGTGTCTGCCAATCATCAGCTTGATGTCAACCCTTCACCGTCAGCTCAAAACCGTCCTGTGCCACTAGACAGAAAGTTTCACCGCCGGCACATGTCTGTTGATGACTTCACGTACGGAGATTATAAGAGGAGCAGGACTATAAAGGGTGCTTCTCCTTCCCCACAGAAGCAACTTGTCAGGTTCAGAAGTCACAGAATGTTTTCATGTTTATCAGGAGTCTAAGAGTTTGTCATTTTTCGTATGTCATCAAATGCCGTGACGTGTGAACTTTTCTGTGTCTGTGGTGATGATTTTCCAAGCTCTAAATGTTTGATAAAATTGCCGGTGTCGGAGAATTAGCTAGGATTCTCCATTTTCGAATAGAATTAATAAGGATGTCCATTGGCTGGAACTCAATTGTTCCTGCTTGTGCTGTGCATAACTTCATTTGATGTCAATCTGCATAAAGAAACATCAAAATGTAAAACGTTTGTACGTAGATGTTTATTTCAGCAGGTTTCTTCTGTAAAAAGATTTGCTTGAACTTGGAGATAGTTGGTTTTCCATTGAATAAACTGCGTTGTTCTTCTTTTCCTTCTTCTGGTTTCCTCTTACAGAGTTAGATTCGGACGATTTGAATCAAGGCAAATGACACAAACTATGTCATAATCCAGATGAACCCTTGTCTTAACATGTTGAACATAGAGTCCTAGTCAATTAAAACAAGTTTCCAATCGTTAAGTTTGACTGATCGTGTTCTTGGACTAGGTAAAGACTCATCCTTTATCTCATTGTTCATCAGACGGAAAATGGAAAAATAAATTAAATGAATTTCTAGCAAATTCACAAACTAGACGTCATTTGTTAAGTCCTTCCTCGTAGACAAGTCATGTTTTCTTTTCACTAATTTTTCATTCCTGAAATGATTCAGGTTCCTCGTAGACAAGCCATGTTTTCTTCAGGTCTGTTTTTCTTTTGACTAATTTTTCATTTCCTGAAATGATTCAGGATTTTGAAAAATGAAGAAATTTCCTTCTCCCTTCTAAAGAATCTATCTAGAAAATTGGAAATTAATGATAGTTAGGCCTTTCTAACATGGTATTAGAGCTAGGTTCGATGGTTTGGGACGGTGCCCGGTTATGTGCCTTTGTCCAATATGCCCATCAGATGTCCAGTCCTGCTCTGGACTGAGGGGTGTGTGTCAGGAATCTCACATCGGACAACTATGAGAGCTAGATTTTGGGGGTGAGTTAGGTCCTTCTAATATGGTATCAGAGCCTGTTTGTCTCGTTAGTTTGGGGCGGTGCCCGATTATGTCATTTTGCCCAATATGCCCATCAGATGTTCAGTCTTACTCTGGGCTGAAGGGGGAGTATTAGGAATCCTACATTGGACAAATATAAGAGCATTTAACAATTTATAATAGTGTGCAAACCTCCCCTTCTTAAGTTAACTTTTGGGGGTGAGTTAGGCCTACATTGGACAAGTATAAGAACTATTATAAATTGATAAATGCTCTTATACTTGTCCAATATGAGATTCATGATAAGTAATGCAAAAGGAAAGTTGCATATGAAGATTAGTTAATTAGCTGATAATCCTGAAACAATATTGATCAGCATCTACAATGGAATTGCAGGTTAATTTTGTGGTATATATTTCAATGAAAAACCAGTACCACCTGGAGTGAGTTAGGCCTTGGTGAGGCCTCCTTTAGGAAAAAGGGTAGCCATCGAAGAATTAGGCCTGATTACATTGGACCTCCTATGTTTGATTATTAAATTACTTGATAAAATTAAAATAATAGTTTTTTTAATATAAAAGATACGAACTTCTCTTATATTTTAAGAAATTTTTTTAAAATTATCAAAAAATATCCTTATAATTTACACTTTTCTCGACTTTCATTAAAAAAACTAATAAAGACTCGTAAACCATTAAATTGTTATTGATGTGTCATCTTTTCATTGCCATACGCCAACCCTAAACTAATTAGAATCAGTGAAGTGTTTAATTAAAACCAACATAACATTCCCCTGGTAAGGTAATGTTTACATAGTCAAAGAATGCATAGCCATTTGGTCAAAAATAAATACTTTTTGTTTTTGTTTTAAAACGAAGGAACTTGCCGCCGTTACTTTTTTAATACGCACCGGGTAAATCTTTGGATTGACGCAATAGCCTGCAAATCAAGTCAATCGGGTATTTCGCACTAGACAAGCCCTGTACGATAGGCTCAATCGAGAGAATATAAATAGGAGAAATTGAACACAAAACTTTTTAGCCCTATGCTCCTCCACTCCACTAACTTGACCAGAAAGGTAAATAAATAAACAGTACCTTAAGTAGCTCAAAAGAGCAAGGAATTTCAATAGAATATTATCACACAATTGCAATAAAGGAAAAAAGGAAAAACAACAACAATAACAAGACAATAGTTACGAATTTTGGTGCGCATTTTCTAGCCCAAAAAGGGTTATGACTATGATTAGCATAATAGTATACAACACAATCAATATTTATCACATAAATACAAATTAAATAATTTATTATTATTATTAAGGATTTTTAAATATAAAATATGGATGATAAATATTTTTAATTCATGAAAAAAGTTTAATTTTAGTGACATACGATAAAGTCACATCTTTTACATATTTTTTTAGTTGTAATTATATTAGATAACCTTATCCTATCCTAGTATCAACTTATTTTAGATTAGACAACATCATATCGCATTTTATCATTTAGTTTAGATTAAATTATGCATAACTTGATCACGTAGTTTAGATTGTATTAAAGTTAAATTGATTTATCTTATCTCAAACCATGTATAAATCTAGTTGAGGTTGTGAAAAACATGTATCAAAAAATCAATACAATCCTCTACTTCCAATTTCTTCAGCTTTATTTTCTGTCATGGTATTAGAGCACCATGAATCAACCGATGTCACTTTGCTTCCTTTGGAATAACATCATATCTCATCTTATCATTTAGTTTAGATTTAAATTGCTTTAAAGTTAAATTGATTCAGCTTATCTCAAACCATGTATAAATACAGTGGAGGTTGTAAAAATCATATATTAGAAAATCAATATAATACTTTACTTCTAATTTCTCAGGTTTATTTTCTTTCAAAAGGGATGAAAAACACATTCAATCACTATCCATATCCCTAAATATAACCTAAACAATCAATGTCATATTCAGCTTGATCAATTAGAAAATAAATCTTAAAAGGCATGCTTAAGCTTCTTTTTATATAATCAACATGGAGCAAGTAAACTAAAAATTAAAAATAGATATACAAAGACGAAAAATAAATGGTTTCCTTCTCTTTTTTTTTTCCCCTGCTCTTGCTTTGTTACTGTTATATTTTGCCTTTTCTCATTTTTCTTCTTTTTCTGGAGGTAGATCCCTTGCTCAATAAGTACAGCAACCCGAATTTTAGGGGATCAAATCTTCTGTTCCTGACTCCCAATGCCACCATGTATCCTCTTCATCTCATCCATCCATTAAATGTTAATAGATGGATGGGATGGAGAGAGCACAAGGTGACACTGAAAAACGAGAACAACCACTCCGTACCCAAATTTTAGCCACGTAAAACCAAAGAAGCAAAACTTCTTAACAAGAAACATTAATGAAAAATATTCAACAAAAATACACTTATTGGTTAACTATCATAAGAGAACAAAATTGATCTTAATTATTAATTCACCATTCATATTGTTGTTAGTTGGAAAATAATTGATAGAGTTAATATACTAACAATAACACCCAATATAAATCCTGCTAATACGCAAGGTCTGAAGAGACCCAGTAATACGTAGCCTTATCTCTAATAAGTAGAGAGACTGTTTCTAAATGATCCATGAGAATGAGAAGAAGAATCAAGAAAAAATAATAAACAAATAAACAAATATTTAGTAAATAAAATATGAATGCACAGAGTTAATAATTAATCAATATTTGAATGCAAATATTGATGAACGAAAATTTCGTTTATGGACTAATATTTAGTGTATCCAGCACTTCATCTCCTAGCTAGTTTCGTATTTGGTGATATAGTTGGTCATGAAGTAAAGGCCAAAGCTTGAGTACAAACATCAAAGTGTAGCGGAAGGTAGGAAAGATATAATTAAAAAAAAAATTGAATTGATTAATGTGGGTTCTAATCTTATTCAGACAAAAGAAAGCAAACTTGGAATAACCAAGAGAAAAAATAAATGACATTTGTGATCTGAAGCTCCTTTCCAGGTTCAGATATCAGAATGCAACATTGAGTAAACATAGAGCTTATCAAACTTTGACAAATTACCTCCGGCAGTAGTCAGCAACCAGCAGTTTTCTGCAACTTCCTTACATCAAATGATTCAAGACTTCGGCTCTGCCAGGACCTCTCTATTTTCTCTATTAACAAGTTTTCTTCCACTGTAGGGATAGAGTCATTAAGCTGATGGCTAACAGTGTAATTTTATGGTAAACTGCAGCTATAGAACCTAACATGACCTTTTGGATTTTAACTTACACATGGAATGGAAGTCGGATGATGTTAAATGAACATAAACATATGTCCGAGTTACAGGATATTAGTGCAGGTACATGAATGTGTCAGGAGTTAGATCAGCTAACAGAGAAGAGGAAAAGGTTAAAAGCAATATATTGGCAACTATAGTTTGCCGTAAAAACATGCTTCATTTATCTAAATGAGGCTTTGTTTTAGCATTATTGATTGATTTCTGAGAAGGGACTTCTTCAAAATGTGATTTTCTCTTGAGAAAAATTACTGGACAGAGATACATACAAGATTGAAATGACAGGAAGGAACCTTTTTATGCCACTAATCCACATCAACCATATATGCAATACACTGGACAGAGATACATACAGGATTGAAATGACAGGAACCTTTTTATGCCACCGATGCACATCAACCAACATATATGCAATACCATGAATAGGTTCGTTGATGGTCATCTAATCAGAGATGAAGTGAAAAAAAAATCTTGATTGGATGACCATCAACGAAAAAATCCAGGGGATGCAAAGATCTGGCAGGCTATCTTTAAGCTTAACTTGCAGGGACACTCAAACATGAGAAGTTCTTAGTGTTACAAGTTATGGGGACTTCATATACGCAAAGGTATAAGCTGGGAGACTATTCCCTACAGGAAGCATATGCTTGGGAATAAACCTTTTCTTTGTCATATGCTGAATGGTGGATAAGAGGTTGAACTTGAAAGTTTGGTTGGAAAATTTTGACCTTCTTGAAATTTGCAGAAATTATACATTAAACATAAACAAATATATAATCTTTCAATATCATTCTATCTACCTTAATAAGTAATATATAAATAATAAAATGATATTAAAATATCCAAATTAAAACTATAACCAAGAACCTACATATCTCTATTTAACTAATTCTAAAATACAAGATTAATTAGTTATAAATCAATAAAAAATTCTTTCACTTAGACAAAACTAATTAAATTTTAATAATTTCTTTAAAAATATTTTGTGAACTACCTAGTTCGGTAAATCATATCAAAACATCACAAAATAACATAATATTTATATTGTCAATATGGTTATGAAAATCTAAAGGTCTAAACTCCGTAGTAAGTGACTTACCCAACATTTCTACTGTGACAATTTACTCCAAAAAAAAAACCACCATCATCAACCTATCTTCCAATCTTAAAATCCTTAAGCTCAAGATACTTGACTCCACCAATGATCTTTATATTCTTGAAAAAATATATAATAGATGAGTTTTCATAGTAAATCTCCATAGGTTTACAAACCGAATCAACAATCATAAGTCCCCAGTAAAGTTCTTCAATGACATGTGCTCTTGCCTCAAAACAAGTTATAATCTCAATTTCCATTGTGAAAGTCACTACAATAAACTACTTAGAACATAAAAATAGAACTTCTTGTAGTTTGTTGCCAGAAAAACCATAAAGGTCGACATCAACATATCCAAAAGTATCTCGATCATCTAAATACCTATAAACTATCATATAATCACTAGTATTGCATATATAGTAGAACGCTTTCTTTAACAGAATAAAGTGTTCATGACCAAGATTTGCTAAATATCTACTAAAAAATCTAACCACAAAACCAATATCATGCCTGATTTATAAATCTAAATATATCAAACTCTTAACAATACAATTGTAAGGACCGGAACTCATCTTAACTTTCTTCCTCTAATTATAAGGATACTGCTCATTGCTTAACTTATC
>JAOQMQ010000005.1:6412709-6450249 GCA_027563845.1 Erythroxylum subrotundum | reverse complement strand
TGGACTTTCTTCCTCTCTCTATTGATCGAGCCCAGGCTTCCGCTACCTGGAGAGGTATTGCCGCTACTTGGCCTATTTTCCGCACGGGGTCTCGATGGGAACTGGGCACTGGGAGCCACATCCTCTTCTAGTGTGATAATTGGTTACCGGACTGGGGGCCCTTAATCTCCACAGTCCTTTCCCCGCTTCCTGATGGTGAGCTATATGCCAAAGTGACTGATTATTTGACTGCTGAGGGCACCTGGCACTGGTCCCTCTTTCAGCAGTACCTCCCCGTCGAGATCTGCCGTGCTATTGAGGCTATTCCTTCCATTCCGCTAAGGCCAGCGGAAGACGTCCTCACTTGGGGGCTTACCTCTTCTGGGCGGTTTACCAAGGCATCCGCTTATGATCTTCTCGCCGGTAATTCCTCGACAGCGATTCGCACCCCTTGGAAGCTTATTTGGCATTGGGATGGCCCCCAGCGAATTCGGACTTTCCTGTGGCTCATGTTTAAGCAGAAGCTGTTGACCAACCATCAGCGGGTTGCGCGCCATATCACCTTTGACAGTGCCTGCCTTACCTGTGGACATGAGGAGACTGTTTTACATGCCTTTCGAGATTGTTTACAGGTCCACAATTTCTGGTGCAGGTTTCCTTTCGTGGTGGGCAACGTCGCTTTCTTTCAAACTGATGTGGAGCCCTGGATGTCGTCCAATCTCTAGACGCACGATCACATGCAGAATATCCCTTGGGCAACTTTGTACGGGGTTGCCTGCTGGTTTCTGTGGCAATGGAGGAATCGTCAGCTTTTTGAAGAGGGCTTTACTTGGCCCCCTAATGGCTACCGCTTAGTCCTCGATTATGCTACCTGGATTATCCGGGCTCATGTTATGGAACGACAGGTGTTTGCTGCCCCTGGCTGTCCAGCAAGACAACTCATTGGATGGACTAAACCGCTGCCAGGGTGGGTTAAAATTAATACTGATGGTGCAGCCACATCGGGTCTCCATCTTGCCACTGCAGGGGGTGTGTTTCGGGATTGTCATGGGCAGTGGTGTGGTGGCTTTCTCCATAACATCGGGCGAGGTTCGGCTCTAGAGGCCGAGCTATGGGGAGTTTACTCGGGACTGCATCTCGCTTGGGTTCTTGGTTGTCGACGGATCATCGTTGAAGTCGACTCCCTTGAGGTGATAAATATTCTCTCCCCTTCTTGCATTCCTGGAGCTGACTACGTTTCTTTGCTGGCAGGTATTCAGGGTCTGCTGAGTCAATCTTGGGAGGTGAAGATTCAGCATGTCTACCGGGAGGACAACCAGAGTGCAGAGTGTCTAGCCGCTCTTGCAGCGTCGGCCAGTCCCGGCCTCCATTTCCTTCAGGAGCCTCCGCCACTAGTCAGAGCTCCCCTGTTCCGTGATCAACACGGCTATTTGTACCACAGACATTGTTTTAATTAGTGTTTTCGTGTAGTTTTATTTCCCTTTCAAAAAAAAATCTCTATGTTTATTATAATACTCTTCGCAATGCTCTAACATGACAATCTTAATAGTTTTATTGAGTTTCTTCTCAACCTATTTGTCAAAATATTTTGAACTTCTCTAAGACCTCAAAATTATTACTGATAATATACAAATAACTATATTCAGAGTAATCATTAATAAAAGTCATAAATAACTTCATGATCAAAAGTTTAAATGTCCACTAATAACTATGTGAATAATTTCTAAAAATTTACTACTTTTAATAGAACCTCTTTTCATACTTTTAGTAATTTTACCTCAAATATAACTTGCACAAGCTCTACTAACATCATCATAAACCAAATTAGAGACAATTTCACCCTTATTTAATCTCTTAACTATTTCTTTTGAAATATGATCAAGTTTCTTATACAAAGTAAATGCCTTCTTCTTGGTTAAACTCCTTTTAATCCATAATTTTCAATATTTATATCCAATTCACTAAGATCCTTCAAATTTAGATTATGAATGTCATCATCTAACAAACATTCATCAATAATAATGGAATTGAGAGACATTTATTATTGAAAATTAAAGTGATTCCAACATATACATTATTCAACATTATACTATTACCTAATCTAAATTGTAGCTCTATATCTTTGGTATACCCTACTTTTACTATGGTTTCATTGCCTATGAGCATATTAACCTCCCCTTCACTTGGCCTTCTTTGATTTCCCATTGTCTGTGATGTATTAGAAATATGAATAGAAAAATCGTTATTTGACCATCAACCATTTGGTGTTACATCTATTAAGATGACTCAAAGCAAACTGAAACCTCAAGCTTACCTGACTTGCCTTCCTTCTTCTTCAAAAAAGCCATATACTTATACAATCCTTTTTTAAATTCTCTATTTTATAACAATACCAACACTTAATATTCTTCTTCTTAACCCCACGAGATGGCCTATTAACTTTATCTACATCTTTCTTAAAAGCTTTCTTCTTCTTCCACTTCTTATTTAGATTCATATAATTTCCTTTGAGTTTAGAGGATTCAAATACCCAATTCACAGTATCACAGTTATCATGCTTTATCTTTTTCTCTTTTTGAACACGTGTTGAAACCAACTTATTCACCATTCACACCTCCATAATAGCATATATGTCTTCAAGGAAGTAAAATTAAAGGGCAAAGAACTCAAAATTTGATGGATCAAAAGGGAATTTCAAATTGTGAGCTATAATCTACTTAGCTAATTGGCTATATCCTGTGTCTTTTAACGTAAGCTCTAATCTTATATACTCCATCATATTTTAAAGAAGTTAACTTATGCTCTTTTATACTATAGGCACAGGCTCACTGTCAACAAAAACCATATCCAAATTCGTCAAACCTAAAGTTGACTCTACATTACTCTTCAAAGCCTTAAAATTTTTCTAAGTTAAGATCTATTTGATTGTTCATTACTACTTGACTTACTAGATTAGAAAACAAGGAACTTTGAATAAGAGACAAAACAAAACACAAAATTCACACCATAAGTTTTCTTTTAGGCAAAAAAAAAATGCAAATAAGAGTTTTAGTAGATCAAGTAAGAAACAATATTATAAACTATTGTCTCCTTTGGACTAACTACGAATCATAAATCAAATTATAATATTCAATGACTATTATACTATCTCACCAAATTCAAGCACAATTATTCCTTTGGACAAGTAACAATACTAAGTTAAGAGATAAAAATATTTGAAAAGTGATTAAAATTCATTGAGCTAGCCTAAAATATAAATATAAATATATATAAATAAAACTAAAACAACTTTTGTTCGGTTAACTATTTGATTAGTCAAACATACTATCAGATCAACCTTCGACCAACCAGACTATAAGTTTAGTTAAGCAAATGGTCGACTAAACTTTTAAAAAAAAGTTACAGAAGCTTACCAACCATTGCAATTTGGGGTTCAATTGACAAGTGGTTGTCATCTAAAAAACACATAACAAAATATGTTATAAAAACTAAAGTAAAACATGATAAACACAAGATTTAAGCATAACAAAATTACAAAAACAATTAACAACCCACTTTGGTGTAATTATTAACTAATCACATAACTTATTTACATGAAAAAACATAATTTAATTAAAAACAAGTCCCAAATTGACTTAAAACCCATTTTATTGCAGTTATCAACTAATCTCATGACTTAATCACAAGAAAACAATAAACAATTGAAGTGCTTTATTCAAATTAAATTTATGAATTTTTTTCAATATCCTAAAATCTTCAATTTAAGTTTTTCTAATCCAAAAAATTAACATATTAAAAAATAAAGGTTGTATAACATATTGAAATATGTTGTGATACCTTACGTAGAAATTATATATGAAATAGAAGCAACTATAAAATCATTTAGTAATATTCTATGTATCTTAAAAATTGATATATAAATAATAAAAATAATATTTATAATATCTAAATTAGAAGAGAAGATTTATTGTTGTTGAATCTTGCATAATCACATTTGTAGAATACTTCAAATAAAATAAAAGTAGCTTAAGCTTTTATCTTCTCTCCTCCACTAGTTTAAGTCAAATTATAAATAATGTAAACCTAATGACCTTTTTTGGTAAATGACTTATTAACTAATTTTTGGCGAATTGAAAGGTTTGAGTTGTTTGACCGTGCCAAACGATTGACAATTATATTTAGTAAACAACTTACTGGGTTGGCGGATTGAATTAAATTCGCTAATTTTGAAAATGCTATTACGAGGAGCATTTTTCTCTAGCGGTTAAGAAATTAAAGGACTAAAAGATAATTATATCCAAAAGTTATTATAAATTACTTAAAGAGATAGAGATAGATATAGAAATAGAGATATAAATTTCACTTAATTTATACAAAATTTAAAAAGTTACTCATTAAATTAAAAATTTAAAATGTTTAATATTAAATTAAAATTTTCAAAAAATTTAATACTTTTAAATTTGTTATCTCTAATTATATTACATTAATTGCTTTTTTATAGACCCGATATTTAGGTCCCTTTTTATATCAATATTTAGTATATAGTATTATTATCATTTGTATATTTTTTTAATTCAATTCAATTTAATATAAAATTAATAAGTCAATTTTAAATTAATTATTTTTATCTACAATTTTAAATTAATTATTTTTATCTAATTTTAAATTTTAAGAGATTAATATAAATGGTTTTTTTCAAAATAATTTATTTTAATTTAATATATTAAAATATAGTTTCAATTTTTAAATTTTAAACAATTAAAATTAAAATAAGAAAATTTATATTTCCTTAAATTAGAAATTAAATCGATATCATTTTTATAAACTCAATTTCATATTAAGCTCGTTAGTGCTGCATTTGAGGACAAACTTCTGGTGTGATCCGATCGACCCCATTTTCAAGCTTATTTTTACTGGCATATTAGTGATCTCTCAAGTTCTTCAGTTGACCTTTCGTGGTGCAAATTCAGGAGGATCTCGAGAAGTTTTAGTCATTGAGAAGTTGAATTGAGAGGACTTCAGTATTCTAAAGACTCGATGGAAGATATTGAAAAAAATGATGTTGACTTCTTTTGCTTTATCTAAATTCTTATAAGAATATTCAAAAAAATACTAAGATACAAATAGCTAATACTAGTGTCCTTATAATTTTTTTAAGTCATACTCTCGTAAGTCATTTTATACATAAACAGCTAATACTATACAGTTAATTTTATCAAACATCTTTAAATAAACAACTGATGTATTCGTTAGCCAAATCAGCTATACTAATATGTTATTAGTTAACTGCTGATAGAATCAACTAATAACTAATGCAACCCGCTAATTGTCAAACATGACCAATATCTTAAAAATCAGTTGTAATCAAGTATCATAATAGCCCTACAGAATAATCATATCGCACCTAATATATTTAATAAGAAAATCAAACCTATAAAAAGTTCACAGATATAAGGAAAAGCCTATAAATTTCTATTTGACTTATTTATCTAATAAAAAATAATGAATTATAGCCACATAAAAAAATATCTTGCATGGTTAGCATATATAAGTACAGATTTTTATGCGTGTAAAGAAACCTTGGAGAAGAAAAATGTCAGATAATGACACTGTGTTCATGAGCTTCAATCTTTTCTCATTGGCCACAGGTGGAGATTAATAATGAAAATGACGTCAAGAGACCAACCAATCTAACCTGAGTTTTGATGGGTAGATCAAGAAATTGGAAACATTGTGCTAAGCTGTACTTGGACCATCGTTAACTTGGAAGTGATAGAAATAGATGAAATGGAGCGATGAGCAGAGCGAACTTTTAAGGATCTCATCTAAGACAAATTCATTAGGATTATACAAGAATCGGGGAGGCTACAGCTTCGCAAGATATTGGAGACTTCGACAGTTGACTAAACTTTGTAAGGAATATTTGATCTTGCCAGGTTTAAAAATGATGTTGTCGACATGACCAATGAAAAGTTACTGCATGCTCCAGATACCCCTTGGATGTAGAAAGTTTCTACTCTGACGAGCCTTTAGCTCCGCTGCCCTCGGTTTGTCTTGGAATCAATCTCATGTTGATATATCATGCTACAAGCTAAGAAGTAAACTAACATTAGTTAGCATAGTATATAGTCTATACATGGTGCCAATTTTGTTGACAGAAATTAAATCTGAAACTGTAGTCTGTGTGACAACTTTAAAGCTATCATCAAAGAAGGTGCTATCTCTAAGTGTCAATTCTTATCAATTTGTGATTTTAAAGTCGAACTTAGCATGTAGTTAGCTCTTATTACAAGTAGTATTTGACAGTAAAAGCACTGTAAGAGGATAGATTTTTTGAGTATATACAGTTTTGTTTCATTAAGATTCGAGCATTAATAGCATTCCTCACTTACTAACTTCAGGTCTATTTAGCTGTTTTGAGTATGTTACGTCTGCAATGGCGGGTTAGTTGAATCTTTAGGAAGGAATATGGCAGACATGCGGGCCTTCCATTTTCATGCTTTAATGGTTGAACCAGTTAAAGAGATATAGGATCCTACTTTGCGTAGTTTGGTTTATGCAGAATGTGCAGCCCTCAAGTCATCTCTCAAGTTGTAAGCGAAGCCAAAAAATAATAATTTGGAGGCCATTGGTTCGGTATCATCGTCATTGTCAACATCAAATCCTGTGTTGGGTTCTGCAACTTTTAACAGTCTGTTTGACAGGACTTAAAAATTGTAGTTCTCACTTTGGACAATTTGCATACGACAACTTCATCGTAAAAAAGATGCAATAAAACAAATTGGGTCTAAAGGTGAACTCATTCCAGGTAAGAAACAAATGTTTTAAACATAGTTTCTTTCAAAGAACGAAATTGTCAACACCATGAAAACAATGAAACAATGTGAATATCGGCTCGTGGTCAAGAGACACACACCTCTACTCTTTCTTCACTGTTTGGATATATAGAAAGTGACAGGTAATTAGGATGGAAAACACAGATTAAATGAAGATTTTCCGTTTGAAGTACAAAAGATGCTGATCTGACTCAAATGAAAAGATCATAATGTTGCATATTCCACAGATCTCTTACGATGGTTCTAAGCTATAATACAAGACGAGCTTACTCTCGTTATCATCCAAAGCATATATAGTAACATGTTTTCTTTTCTTCCCAAAAGCTGAAAAGGTTTATAGATTGCATCACATCAGAGAGAATTGCATAGTGAAGATATTCCAGAAATGCCCCTTCAGTACATCCAAGGTACATAGTAGAAGCTGATAAAACCAAGAATCACCTCAGAATCTAAATAGCAGCCTTGCCTAATGAAACCGTATGTTCAGCTGGTCTCCTAACCTGACGTGATCTCTTGTTCTATATATAGCTCTGCCTGTTCTTCGCTTAGCAAATAAGAAAGGCCCGCACTGAAATACCAGGAACTGATTAATTGTAAAACATGGACAGATTCTACCTTTCTCTCATCCTAGTTGTTCTTGCAATGATTCATCTTGTAGTTGAGGGTTTGAACAGTAATAAACTTTGTGGTCAATGCTCCAACTGTGAGTCACATTCATGTCCTGCCAGTGAAGCCTACCCTCACATGACAGCTTTTGATGACAATCTAATTGCTGGTGCCTTGCAATCTGATTTTGTGGATGCAGATGATAGAGGTGTTTACTCGGTTCCCAATATCGAAGGGGGCACCTCAGCCGATTATAATTCCTATTATGGTTGGAAATCCACCTCTGGTTCAGCTTCTGGCTACCACAGGTAAACCATAAACGCTGCATTCTCCATTCTAGACCCTGACATTTTAATCCATTCTCATCTTGAACACGAGATCATCACGAAGAAGTTTAAGAGTTTTCTGTTGCAGGTTTAATGACTACATGGACCGGTGCTCAGGTGGAGAAAGCTATCTAACTGTAGACAAGCATGGCAAGGTTAGCCTTCGGTCGTTGAAGTCACTAGAAAACTTAGCTGAGGCTGATTGGAAATCAGTCAATCCACCAAAGAAACTGAACCACAAAGAATTCCGGTTCTGGATGTCTCGTAGCTCAGGGAAATGTCTTACAGTTTTTGGAGAGAAGACGACAAAGAGAACCGTTGGTGTAGCTGACTGCAAGTTTGATGGCTCCAGCACAAACCAACTCTTTGCATTCAGATTCCATTACCACAATGCTTTCTGCTGCTGTGGTGTTCACAATATCTAATTTCTTCAAGAGTTACACATTTGATTATTTATTATAATTACATCTAATTCAAGATTAAGAATATTTCCAAGTGTAATGTTTCTTCTACGTGTCACTTTTTAAGTTGGAATTTATACAACCTTGAAGTAGAATTTCAAGGTTCTTCAATTGGCTCAAGTTCCTTTTCTTTGTTCGTGTATCAAGATGTTTATAGTTTATAACCAACCCAAGTCAGGATGTTACATAGCCTGATTAAGCTTAGCTTGCTTGGGATCATGGAAACACAAAGAATTAAGTTCTGTTCTTGCAATCGTCCCAACGTCACAGATTCCAAATCTATATCCTAATTTTACCTAGGTTCAATCGAAGAATAGCTCCATAAGAGCACACCATACTTCCCAACATAATGGTAATTTTGGATCACTGATTCGATACTCGAGGTTACATGAACAGTAGCAGACAGCCTTCTCAAGTTCTGAGTAGATACAAAAAGAAATGCCACATAAAGTATACATAGACTACATTGTTCATGCAAATTTTCGCTCATTTAAGTATTTTCGTACAAATAACTTTTGCATCAGTTACTGTTGATGGGAACAGATGGGATCAACTCTTCCTCCTGGCCATCTTCAATTTCATTCAAACAAGGTGGCTTAAATGCTCCATAATAGAAGTATGCCATTATTTTTGAAAATTCATCTGCAGTTCGAAAAGCTGTACCACAACAACAACAAAAAATTGAGAGAAGTTATTGATATCAGATAAGAGAGCTGAGTTATGAAGTTGATGTATGTTTTAAATTACCTTTATCACGGTACAAGATCTTCCCTGCTTTAGTGAAAATAATTTCTGGGAAGACAGAAACCTTCAAAGCTGAGACCAAATCAGTCTCCATTACAGCGTCAACAGCAACACACTGTATGAGATGGAAGATGATTATCCACGAGCAGAAGTCACTAATAAGGGATGGAAGGCACAAGAGAAAATTCAAACTGCTACTTACTCTTGGTGAAGGAAGTCTACAATTCCAAATAATGTGCACAGCCTTCTCCAGCTCATCTCGAATTTTCTCATTTTCCTTTGGTCTGATCGGAGAAAAAATAGCGGTAGAACATTAATGGCACGTTAATTGTTGAATGACATAATTGCAGACAGTATAGATAAAGACTTATTTCGCAAGGTAGATCTTCAATGATAATTTTCATCTTCTAGATATGAATTTTTTTAAGGAACAGAAAGTGGAGCTAGTTGTCCAAGTTCCAAATAAAGTATCAAGTAATGTTTCATTTAAGGTCAGTCATCAAAGTTCAGGTAACATATGGGAATGCCAGACTGAGGATACTAAAATCCCATGACTGATCAGAAGATAAAAATGACAATACAGGTGCAAACTAGATGATATGACCACAACGACTTTGATTGGACGTATTGAAATTCAAAGCACTGATACTAGCTAAAGTAGGAAGGAACTAAGAGAAAGCAGCAAAAAAAAAGAATAAAGAGAAAACCTTCTGTAGCGATTATGCACTAAGATGATTAACGGACTAATGTCTTTAAACACAGTCTCCTCCCACTCAGCAGTCTTAATGTCTTTGATTGGACGAATGTAGTTATCATCTTGCCACACTATTTCATTCTCACTATCATAGTTCTCATCATCATCCTTCTTGTTATTCTTGATGGTGATCTTGTCAAAGAATTGACCCAAGTTAAATCCCCATCCATCAGCATCTTCAGGCCAATCAGGATCATCTTCTTCAACGACAAGTGGATAATCTTCAAGAAGCTTCTGCATCTTTATCTTTTTTTCTTCATGGTCAAGTTCCTCCTCAGGATCAGGATTCTTTTTCAGTACATTTCTGACTGCCCTTCTCCACTCACGCCTTTCTTCTAGATCTATATAATTTGGATCATTCTTATTGTCTTTCTTTGCTGAATAATTGTCACCATCATCGTCACTGTCACTAGAATCTTCGTATTGCCTTCTCTTCCCATCATCAGACTTTTGGTTTTGCACAGTTTTAGAAGCTCTTGTTCTGCTACTTCTAGGAGCACTAGCTTGCAGCTTTTCAGACAGCCAAGTTTCCATGAGCAAAAGTTATCCAAAACGAAGCTTATAACTTATAGTCATTCTATTTTCAACACTAATCGGGAAAGAATTCCAGATTTAGGAGCATACCTGCAAGGGAGTTTTCAGAAAACGCGACGAGATACAAGAACAAGAGCAGGAAACATCAGTGTCGATTCTTCTAGTTTCCGTATGACAACTAATACCAGCAAATGGAGGCAAACCTCCGTATTTGTGCTCTTTTATGGGTGAGAACAAATTCTGTAACCTTAAAGTATGTTGTAATGCCATTAGTGCATCACAATGTTGAACTGCAAGAAATATCCAGAAAGCATGAGGTAAAGATTTCCTTTTTACCATTCTGGATAGAGAAAGCGCATAAGTTGGAAAAAAAATGGAATTGAATACAAATGTATCTCCACTTGAAATAACCGCAAATGAAACTTTTAAGGGCAAAAATCACTAGGGTGTTAAAAAGAAGCAGACTTTACGTTGCCCTCTAGAATATGAAGCAACACCAAACAAAAGTCCTATAGCAGAATGAAATGAAGCATATCCAAATTCAGGAAACAGCACCAAGCAAAATGAAAAGCTAAAGTCAGCAGCTTTACCCAAAAAAGATAGAATCTTGCTAGCATATACTGAAGTTGCAACACGTAGCAAGAAGAGCAGAGAAAGGTAAAGGAGAGTGGAAGTGGAAATCGATAAACCCTTTACCTTAAACCCCAGAACAACTTCAAAGAGCACAACAAAGAGAGGGTCTTGGCCTGCCTTTCACTAGTTGTTTGTTATAGGATAAACCCAAACTCATGCGATGGGTTTGATATTGGGATCTATACCATGTTTTCTTTTTTCTTTTTTTTCTTATTAACTTAAAAACTCCTTTATTTCTTACCCTTTTCATTATTTTTCTAAAAATGCATGAACATAACTTTTTGATTTTATTTAATTTCAAGATTATCTAAAACTTAATTTTTATAAACAAAACTATATTATTTTATTTAGATGAGTTAAATCTCTAATAAATCTAAACATGAACTTAACCCATAAATGACTCCTTAAAAATATCGTTTTATTAAAAAAAATTGGTCTAAACCTGAGCTCACCTACTCAATGTAATGACTCGAATCTAAACTCATAACCGCCGATGTCATCCCCAGCTCGACGAATAGACAATAGGGTATAGCGAGCCGGTAAGTTGATGGCTCAACTCAAGGCTTGTTCAAAGCTCGTTCACTTATTAAATGCGCTAAGCTCCGAGTCGTTTAAAATGCTATTCACGAAGTTTGATCTTGTGCAAAATCAAGATCATAAAGCATTAAAAGGCCTTTTTAAATCATTAAAGAAAAATGTTGAATAATAAATAAATGATCTCATTTCCTTCTAAGCATTTCTTGTATACAAATTAGTTTACATAGACAGCCATTGTGCAAAGGCTGCCTATTGAAGGTTTTGTTTTTCTTACTTGTCACAGATAGCTCAGACTAGTCCAACAATGTCTCTCTTATTTAGCATATTCTGCAGAAAAGCGAGAGAAAAACAGCAATTTGAGCATGACCATCTTTTAATGCAGCAAAGGGCCTCAAATCACTACAATGAAATGAGGAAATTTTGATTAGGCATCATCTAACACGTGCTTGGGGATGCCAACTAACCCCATACTGAAGAGCTTAAAGTAGCAGTAAAATAATAGCCATAAGCAACACTGAACACTGAGTTCTCTCTGTTTAGCTGCTCATCTAATCATTTTTGTCACAAAATTTGCTCGGTCAATCGTTTGAAGTTGGCTTCACGGTGACAAATTCTTCTCAGCACATGCGCGATCTGTGCCACGTCAACCACAAAATCCACTTGGAGCTTTGCTCGCATTCAGCTAAAGCTTCTGTCAATCTTCCAAAGCATGCTGCCCTGTCAACACTAAGCTGCCAATGGAACTGCAGTCACAAACTGCTGCCGGACAAAATTGAAAATTGAAGGCAATCTGGCAATGACATTCTAACTCATCTCATGTTACCCTCCTTCAAGACATCTATCATACTGTAGATGCGCTTATCCGCTTTCATTTGAATCTGTAGTTTCCCCGTGTTATGGAAGAGTACAAGGAAGACAACAGAGTTAGCTTCATGTTTAGAATCCATCTCATATTCTAATGCTGCAAAGTTAAAAAGAGTAACACATCTTGGATATGGAATGGAAGTGCTTCACCTTCTTAGCAAGAAAAATTACAGCGTCAACAGTACCCTCTGCATATATTGATCTACCACAAACATTATGCTGGAACTCAAGGGTAACTCTGAAAGAAGAAAGGAAAAAAAAGAAGAAAGAGAAACACTTTATGTTCGTTCAGCCCCATGAAAAGAAAGGGAAGAAAAAAGAACACACAAATTGTGCATTTTTGCTCTTACGTTTCATCAGGTGATGTCAGATGATACATATGAAATGCATGACCAGACAAATGCTCCTCAGGAACTCCTACCATCTCAATTTGCTGTTTGGGATCTCGAATCATTTTTGCCTGGAAAAAAAAATGATATAATGAGAAAGGGGAGGAATAAGTGAGAGAAGTGGAACTAGAGCACAGTCAAAGCACACTGCAGAAAATGCAGTATTCAGGATTAACCAAAAGCTCAGTTTGACAAAAAGGAAAGAAACAGATAATGATAATCATCAATATTCAATGGGTACAAAATACATGCTGATAGATAGTTACAATCCCACTTCAAAGACAATGGCAAATAGATTTCTCTTAATGTTCTACCCTTTTTTCCCTATTGGTAAATATTTCTCATGATGCTCCAATACCTGTATTTAACATATTTCTAGTCTTTCTTCTGGACAACTTTAATGCATATTAAGCTCATGTAAGGATCAGATAATTTTAGCCAAGGTTTCTTTTCATGGTATAATACAGCATGGATGAATGTACCTGCTCCACATCAAAAGAGACTCCCAATTTTTGGAAGCAAGAAATTACAGCTTTTGCAGTTCCAGAGATGTCCAACTTTCCTGCTTGATGGGACTCCATCACCTAGAAGTGAGACATATGTAACAGCATGTGCCATCAGTTTTGACTTTATATAGTAATAGATCAATAATTAACAAACAGTACCAAGATTTCAAAATGATTGTCCAGAAATGTGAATTGAATTTAGAGTGTAATATTTGTACGGGCTATATTTCTACATCAGTTTGTGTCTGTCTAGGCAAATATAAATGCTTCATCGATAAACACAATCACTTTCTTTTCTTCTCCATCCAAAAATAAATCCCATCTCAGAAGCAGGACTGCATTTCTCGATGGGATATGTAGCTTCTGTCCTCAGATCAAATCAGAACTGAGAACAGATGTAGCCAAAATGAATCATCAGATCAAGCAAGATATTAACCTCTTTTAGTTTTTCTCCTAAGAGAGAGAGAGGGGCTGTCTGCTGACTTCTGTAAGAGTTTCAAGTCGGCCATCAACCAAGTTCATGTATAGTAGGTGATGAGGTTTCACCATAATCATTTAAGCTTTTTAGCTGCAACAAGGTCTGGAATAGCTCCTATATGGTTCATTTCAGTGTAATTCAGACACGTGCTGTTAGTTCCTAGTGAGATGGTACTGATCAGCTCAAGTTTAGTAACAGTTATTCCAGATTCGTTTTTTTTTTCACGTGTTTGTGCTTCTAAGTGCATATTCTCCACCAAAACTGCAAAAAGAAACAAGGAAAGTACCTGCAGGGAATAGCCAGAAAAAGCACCAGGGAATTGCTCCGCCATAATCTCCATGGCCGCAAGAAATGCAACAACCTAAAAGAAAATAATCTATGTGGGCATGCAACATGATAAAAATAACAGAAAAGAAGGTAACTCTTTATAACCAACCAGAGTTCCTAAATTCAACTCACTTGTTTCCCCATTTGTGGAGAAATCACAGCATAAACCTTCGAGTCCTCAACAGTCTTGTACAATTTATTCCTATCTCCGCCAGTGGTTCCCATAACAAAAGGCACTCCAACTTTGCAATAAAGCTCAGCATTTCCTGCGCACAAAATAAGAAGAAATAATATTACAGAAAGTGTCAGGGGAAGCTTCATACAGAATGAAGTAAAATTTGGGATGGTAAACCACCTTCAATCATAAAGGCAGTAAAATCCTATATCATTAAGGATCACCAGAAAAAGAAAAAACATTAGAAAAGGTTACCATTCACTGCAGAAGGCACAGTGTAATCCACGACAATTAGGTTTGGGTGATCTGACAAAACCGACGTGAGGATGTTTTCTCTCTCTTTAGGACCATGTATTTGTATCTCCTTTCCACATACTTCCACAACATGGCCAGACTCTTCCTCAGAGCCAAATGAAAAGGGAAGAATTTGAAGCCCTGCAGAATCTGCAGCTTTGATGACAGCTTTCCCCATTTTGCCACTACAGCTATTCACCTACAATCAATTTAAGACAGCCAACATAAAGTGGAAAGTTAAGTGACAACTTCCAAATATATGCAACATATATATGCTCTGGTAATATACATAAAGAAACAGATATAACTCTCAGCTAAAAACAGACAGGGATTTTGTCTTAGCGTTATGATATCTTTTGTAAATACCAGCAAAAATGAAAAGAAGAAGAAGCAGAGTAAGAAGGTTTAATCGAGACTCCTTGATGAATCTGAACAGGGCCATTAGATGGTACGTTAATAGGGTGCTCAAGCTATTATTCCAAACAAATTTGCTAAGCACGATGAAAATGCTATCAACTGTTAATTGTTTTCCGTACCAGGTTCACAGGAGAATTTCTACAAAGAAACATTGGCATTTGCCAAAACCCCAGGAACCAAATTCAACCAATATTGTAACCAAAAAAAACAAGATAACAACAACAAAATTTCACAGAACAGCGTAGCCGTACCATGATTGGGATGGCAGCAGTATTGGATGAAAGTGAGTTCACAACCGTCAAGCGTGCTCTATTCCGATGACCAGAACAACTTCTTCGTCTTGCTTGCCCAATACCACCTCCGTATACAGGGATGCTAGGCAGCTTAAGAGATACAGTGGCAAATGCTATCTCCTGATCAAAAATCACACACAAAAACCCACCAAGTTAACAAATCACAGGGCCATTTTGCTTGTATATGTAAAACCGAATACGATAGATGAAAACTTGGGAAGAATTATCCGCATCTTCTTAACAGCTAACGAATGAAAGAGAGTAGTACAATTTTCGGAAACCTTAAAAACAACTACAAACCCCAAATGAAAAGTTTATAGGCTATGGTGGGTTGAAACGTCTTACCATAGATGAAGTTTGTAAAGTTGCAACCTTTGGTGCTCCTCCTTAGTAAGGGCGGCTAAGAAAGTGTGAGAGCAAACAAGAGACAAAATGGTGATAGAAATGAAAGGGAAGAGGTAAAAATAGAGAGCAAAAGGTGAAACACAGTAAACCCTACTCAATGGTAATTTAAAGCTTAAACCTTTAAACTATGATTTCATAAATACACTAATAAATTATTAATTTATCATTAATTTAAAAGAAAACTTGAACTTATTGGTCAATGTCGGCCCTGTTAATTCTGTTTTGGGTTACAGATCACTCGGACACCCTGACCTGTGTCTGCAATTCGATTTCCCCGTTGGGTTTTAAGTAGTTTGGGACTGTGATGATGGCGGCGGCGGCGACGGGTGCAACGGCGATGACGGTGGTTTCTTCCTCTGGTCAACGGGTGGCGTCGTTGACTCAATTTAATCAGAATCGTACCTCTTTGGCCCTTCCTCAGAATTTAACCCATTTCTCGTCTTCCATATCTATGCCAGGTACAGTTGAGACTTGACCCAATTCAAGGTTATCATCTTTAGTGGAAAGTTTGCGTCTTTTGAGGTTCTGTATGTGAATGGTTATGTATAGCTTTTGGGAATCGTCGCATTGGCGTTGGGATTGAGAAGAAGGAAAGTTGGGCATCGTCTGGGAAAGCAGAAGCAGGTGTTAGGCAATTGGTTGGATCCCTTACCAGAGCTGAGGGCCTTCGTTTTGCTGTGGTTAGCTTTCTTTCTCTCAATCTTAATCTTAGTGCCATTTGTTATCTAACTTTCATTTCTGTAGTTTTTGGTGGTTTGCAACCATTTAATGTACATTAACTTCCTATCAGAAACAAGAAATTAGGAGACAGAGACTGATTTTTGTTCGTCTTTCGTCTATTTTAAGTTCATCCTCGCATTTTTTTCATGTACTAATGTTTCAGTGCTACCAATACTAACTAACCCAATCCACCCAATCCTCATTGCTGTTATTCACATGGGGAAAATGCAAAAGGTTGTTGCACGATTTAATGAGATTGTGACGAAGCTACTCTTAGAGGGGGCTGTGCAAACTTTCAAGAGATATTCTGTAAAAGAAGAAGACATCGATGTATGTGATTCTGAGCTTGAATTTTGTAATATTTCGTTTATAATTATGTCAACACGAGTTTTGACTGGTGTGGTCACTTTCTTTTTTCTTCCTTTTTTTCTTGGTTTAGGTTGTGTGGGTTCCAGGTAGCTTTGAAATAGGTGTTGTTGCAGAAAAGCTGGGAAAGTCCGGAAATTACCATGCAATTTTGTGCATTGGAGCTGTGGTATGATTTTCTCTTTTAAGCAATGAAGCACTAATGGATTTAGTACGAAGATATAACATGTGTTCAGTAGGAGTAGCTCCTCACTGTCTGGCGGCTGACTGCATTCTAGCTAATGGCCCTAATGTCCACTTTCTTTTTGCTCGTTAGTAGATAAGGGGAGATACATCACATTATGATGCTGTTGTTAATTCAGCTACTTCCGGGGTACTTTCAGCTGGTCTCAATTCAGGTTGGTACTTGAGCTTTCGCTAGTCAGACATTTTAGTATCATTTTCTTTGGCTTCCCATGGAAATTTAATAAGGTACAATGATACCATTTCTTGTGTCTGTAGTTGTTCTTTGGGATGAGATTATATTTAAAGACACATTTTTTAAACGTCACTTGATTGTGCCATCAATAATGGTCAAACTAGTCTTGCCATTGACACACATGATCGCATTCACTTTTTTAAGTCATTTAAGCCCATATACTCTTGTGAAAACATAGCTGTCTCCAGAAAACTACTATGCATATATACATTTGGAATTGCTGGAGCTAGATGTTGTATGTATGAATTCTTCTAGAAGAATTGTTAGAGAAATTATCTCATTTTCTATTTATCATAAGCTATTGTTGATCTTAGTGCTTCTGTTTCTGGTTCAATTGAAATTCTTCCAATGGTAACTGATGATATTTGTTCACGACTTTGAAGGAGTACCATGCATATTCGGTGTTCTGACTTGTGATAACATGGAGCAGGTAATGTGATAATAAATTCATATGCCAACTCTATGCATTAAAAATGTGTTGAATGCTTCACATTGTGACAAGTGCAGGCTCTAGATCGAGCTGGTGGAAAAGCTGGGAATAAGGGCGCTGAAACTGCTCTGACAGCTGTAAGTTGATATTTTAAGTAGGGTGTAATATAATTTTTCAGCTCTGATGTATGTTATTAACTTCAATGTTGAACACTCCGAGCCTCTTCTTCTCTGGTCATTTGTTTGTTCCTTTTCCTTCAACTAAAAGCTATGCTCTGGTGTCAATCAAGAGCATGTTTTTCCACAACATAGTTCTGTGAGATGTATTATGTTCCAAGAAACATTATCTAGCTCACCGGCTATACTCTTGCTGTGCCTCATTCTTCAAATACCTGAGTGATGCGCATGGCAAATAGGAAATTCAAATCCCATGTACAGCAATGGGCATAGTAACTCTGTGTGAATCTTGAAACCAGTTATTAATCATGTCATGATGCTCAACACTTGAAAAGTTCAGTTCGTTTTGTTGCAAGTCGTCTTTGACTGAAAGCTATATTTGGCATCTTCTTCATTCAGATGTGCAGTCTCTAGACCTTGAAACTAATATTCAGGCATAATCAATGAAAGAGTATGATGCATATTGCTACGATTGCATGTAGATAAATACAAATAAAGAAAACAAAAAAGCGGAGGAAGAGGCCAGACTTTCTTATATTTTTTATCAATTCATATAAATCAAACTGAAAGGCATAGTTGATTGATAACAAGTGAATATTCCTGTACTGCACCTTGTTGGTCAAGGAGAAGGAAGAGATTAGTTTAGTCGAGAGATGGTTCGATTCAAGGACGCATGATATACCTGCTTTTTAAGTGTAAGACAGGGTTATGGATTATAAATGATAGGATATTAATTTCAACCTCTCATCTTCATTTGTTTCAAGTACAATTGCGTGGAGCCGTCAAATATTTTGTATACAAATTGTTGTGCTTTTCTTATATAAAAACTGGCCAACAAAGTTCATACGTCTATTCGTTTAACAAGTTAATTGACTATTACCTTTTGTTACTTGTATTGCAGATTGAGATGGCTTCATTGTTTGAACATCATCTGAAGTAGTGGACTTTGAACTTGTTACTTTCGACAATGTACACCCTTTTTCCTGCTAAATGTTTCAAATATCTTTCTGATGAGACTGCAGAATTGTCTCTCAAAGAGTGAGGATAAGTGAGACTTGTTACGACGTCCCAGGATTATCATAATAACTTTATAGGCGTTGAGAGGGATCTTATGTTGTGAATCGTTGAACTGTTGCAACCATTCTTCTGTAGTACCAAATAAATTCAGAGATTATGAGTTTGATGCTACAGATCATTGGCCTTTCTTCTTGCTATGCCCCGGAAAGTCAGGAATATGAAAATGTCTTCTAGTCTTAGGAGAAATGGACATATAGAGATTAAGTTGCATATAAGCTGAAACAATGCTTAGCTGGATCAGTGCTCTATCCCAACTTGCTTGCTTCCCTGGCATTTATACTTGCAGACGTCAAATGAACGAGTTGGCCCCATGTTATGCCCACACCAATACGAAGCCTTACAGGAACCTTTTTAAGTTTGGCCTTCATTACAATACAACAGTCCTAATACTAGTAGCAGCCTTGTACTACAGGAACCTTTTCTCCTGTCGGCTCACGTTGTTCCTCGGCCAACTTTCTTTGTTCCTGTAACAAAAACGTCCTGAACAAAATGCATCATCCAATGGGATAAAGAGAAGCTTAGAACCAAAGTTAAACATGTCATGAAAATGCAGATCTGTCACGTTAGACATGAGTTTTTGTTATATTCATGTCTAAAGAAGTACAATAATGGACTTCGGTCTTAGACAAGTGCGCTTGCACCCAGTAACAGACATCGGCCATGAAAGGAAGATCTAGAAACCAAAATATTCCTTTTGATTTCTCTATTAAATCATAAATGTATGGTAATGTGAAGCAAATAATTTGACGTATCAAACTTCTTCTTGTGTCTCTCTTTTCATGGTGGCATTGCAACTTTCCTTTAGAACACCGGGAAATGTCAAAGAATTCCTCGTCCTGGTCGAATTGGACCATTGTCCTAAAAGATGTTCTCAAATTCTTGTTGTTTCTCTCCACCAAGATTGCTCATATCTAGTTGTCATCAATCTCAGCATACAAGATCACCAATCATTCCAGTAAATCAGGTCTTTTTTTTTTTTAATTCATCAAGTTCAAAACCTATCCATTCAACCTCTGAATGCTTGGATTTTCACTTATGGCAGAGTGTTGCAGCAATAATATTTGGAGATGGATCAGAGTCAGGTCTATATCCATTAACAAAAGGAATATCAGATGGAGCTGTTCCCATAGCAGCAAACTATAGACTAATTGATGGAGTTGTGAGTAACTGCATCACTAGTAACATAGACAAGATTTATGCTCTTACTCAATTCAACTCTACTTGTCTCAATTCACATCTTTCAAAAGCATATGCTGGGATTGGTATTGGCAAAGAAGGCTTCCTCGAAGCGGTTGCAGCATATAAAACTTCTGAAGACTTGGGCTGGTTTCAGGTTTGGTAGCTTATCTTGCTTCACCATGCATGTATAACCTCTACTTGATTGAGGACTACAATAACTCATATGAACTGACTCATTTCTTATTTAATGTTAGGGAACTGCCGATGCCATGAGAAAATGCTTCTGGATATTGGAAGAGCAACCAGTATCAGAATTTCTGTCCTTCAAGGCCACCATCTCTACTCAGTGGACTACCAATTTTTAATAGAAGCCCATAGGAGTGGCCATGCTGATATCACCATTGCTGTTTTGAAGTCAGTAAGAGATCAAGACCCAGGTCTTGGCTTGTTAGAAGTAAATTCAGAAAACCAAGTTGTAGAATTCAATATCAGTTCAGAAAGCAAGCAAGACATCATTATCTCTGTATGTTGATTCAGGAATATCCTGCTCTTCCATGTTCTGATTCAATGGGACTATAGTCAGTCATTTTCCCTTTGATACTCACAACCTTCTAAAAATTCAGGCTTCAAGCTCCAGAAAGTTCAAGTCCGCAGCATTTTAGCATGTGAATCTACGTCGTTAATAGAGATGTGCTCGTTAGGCTTCTAAAAGATCATTCCCTGAGGCAACTGAGTTTGAAACTCAAGTGGTAACTGGTGCAATATCAACCGGAATGAAGGTTAGAGCTCTTACGGGTTTTCCATTAACAGTTCGTGGTATAAATAGTTCTGTTCATTGTATTTCATATTCCGTATCTTCTTATTCAACAATGAGCAGACCTTGATGATATGCAAAACACAGGTTCAAGCTTATCTCTTTGATGGGTATTGGGACGACATGAAGAGCATCGCAGCATTTTACCAAGCAAACATGGAATGCGTAAAGAGATCAAACATGGGATATAAGTCAGTAACTTTGGTATTGGTGGAGGCAAACATGGAATGCGTAAAGAGATCAAACATGTGATATAAGTCAGTAACTTTGGTATTGGTGGAGGCATAAAGTACTTTGCCAGTGCATTGCTTCTGCAAATGTTTCACCATAAATGACCTATTTCCATCTAACATGAATTCGTCCTTCTGTAGCAGCTTCTTTGATATAAACTCTCCTCTATACACCATGCCTCGCTGTCTCCCTCCAACAACTATAAGTGGTGCTGTCATAACAGACAGTGTCATTGGCGATGGCTGTATCCTTAAAGTAACTAAATAATTACACCAGAAAACTCCTGTAAATTTCACAAACACAAACACCCATTAGAGACTTGATCTTGTTTCTGAATTTCAACTTCCTTTTGTTTCCTGGGAGTTGTTTGAACCGTTCTAAGCATAGAGGTGTAAGATCAAAGGAACAGTGGTTGGTATGAGGAGCAGAGTTGGAGACAGGGCCATAATTGAAGATTCTGTGATCGTGGGTGCTGATATCTATGAAGTAAGTGGGACATTAATTCTTTTCCAGTTTTATGTTTAAAATGGAATTGAACAACACAAGAACTGTGAAAAGATTATGGCTTTCTTTCTGTACAATCAAAATTTGGAGTAAATGAATATGATTTCTAAAAGATGCTGTTGTACTAAACAGGAGGACAATATAAAAAAGAAGATCGATTAATTCTCATACAGTTACAAAACTAAGAATAAAATGAAGTAATAAAAATATCGCAATTCTCAATAACAAAATATCACATAATAAGACATCATAACAATAAAAGTCTGTAGCCAAAAACACAATGAAATGAAAGTGACAGCTGAAATAAAAATTACAATGATAAGTTTTATATTTATATTACATACTTAAAGTTTGACACATACATGAAATACAAGTAAAATCAAAAGTAAAAAAAATTAAAAACTAAAATATTATTCCATTACATATTCATTTAAATCATATCTATCCCAAGTTTCATTTAGTACGAAGTCATCATCACTAAATAAAGTTTGATCATAATCATCATTCAAACTCAATGCATTAAATGACAGGTTAATATTTTTTATTTAAGGTCATTTTCTAATTTACTCTCATTTATAAAATTTAGTTCCTTTGAGATCCAATTTACTAAGAAATCAATATAATCAAGATAAATTAAATCAATAAAACTACGTGTTCTATTAAGAATCTTAGTAAAAAATTAAATTACATTATTAAATAATTATAAAATTATAAGAAATTAGATTCGACTTATTAATGATAATAAAATATCTTTTTCGGATCTTTAAGTTATATCGCACAGCTATCAAACCATTCAAGCTCTTGTATTTTAATCCATTTCTTTTTCTATATGGATTAACTTAAATATACCTGAATCTCTTTCATACCCAATTACACTCAAATATTACTAAGAATTTGAACCGTAAGTCTTTGTAATTTTGGAACAATAAGTTCAAATCGATTTCGCTATTAAACTATTAAACAATAGAAGTAATCTTTTAAATAAAATAAAGTGACTATTTTCAAACAAATAGCATAGAAAGAAAATATACCTAAATTAAGTTGGTCTCTTTGATAAGTTTACAATGGACATTCTAAAATTACCACACACGTTCTTATTTGCCTCTATTTATGAACTAAACAAGTGTTGCATAATGTCATTTAAAACAATTGTTGTAATGATTAAGAGCATTCTCATGTTAATTTTAGCTCTTTTGTGAAACTTAGTTTATGATAAACATTACGATTAAGAAATGCATCAACTTTAAACACAAAAGAGTAAAGTTGGCCTTCTTTCCTTTCATTCTTGGTAGTAAGCCAAATTGTGTATAAAGAAAGTTTATTTTTCAAATTAACTTTGATTATTTCCTTGAACCGTCCTATAGCATCATAAAAGCAATACACTGTTGACTTCTTGTCGTTATCAGTCCAATGAAGTACTCTTCCTTGTGGCTCATAAACTCAAGTCATAAAATAATATTAATATCAAAATTAATGATATTCAAGTATAATTATATAAACTCCAATTCCAATATTAAGCTTAGCATGCTGACATGTAACTCATTTTTCACTTATAAACATTTGTCTAAAGATCATATTCATCTTAATAAAATACAAAATTGATAAGAAATTTTACAAATCTTATAATAAAATGACAACACAAATTTTCACTATTTGTTAAATACTTTTTTTATCAAATTAAAACTCATGCATGATTTTAAGTGAACTTAGTAACTTTTCTTGTTCTATGCATGGGTTCGTTAATGTCTTAATGATAGGAAAATATCTACCATCTCATATATTTTCTAGCACCAAGTCAATACAATGTGCAATATGAAGAAATTTACATGTTTTGTAACATCTTCCAAACATTTTATAAGCAATATCATAGTTAGTGATAAACTGTACAACAATTTCAGGTCCATTTTCATTCCAAATTCATCCAAAATCTCTAATAAAGTATTGACATTTCTCAGAAGGCATGATTTATCAATTGACTTCAAAAATATTATCCTTTTAAAATAATAAACAAAAAATTCATAGCTAACTTATGTCTCATATTTTTCTAACCATCACACATGATTGAATACTCATAAATTACCCAAATCTTTTCTATTTCACTCACATAACTTTTATTTCACTATTAGAGTTTATTATAAGATTACATCTATAGCCATCAATTGGAGGAGCTTTAATCATGAACTGAAAGAGGCAATAACATTCACCATAAATTGATAATATCAATAGTGGGGCAGTATCAAACGACATATTACATCATCCACCATCTAGCCAATACTGACATTTTCACATTATGAGCTACTTCTTTGGAATTTAATGCACGGATAGAAAGGTTAACCTCTAAGACTTGTTCATAAAGTATTAAAAAAAGAAAAAGAAGACATTTGTCCTTTCCTCTGTTTTATACAAGTTAAATTTTAATTTCGTGTTCTTAAATAGGCATACGATCTTCATTATTATCAATAATTTTCTCACTAGTGTCAAATGAACTATCATTAACAATTTTATAGCTAATTCTTTGCCTTTTTTTTCATTAATGTGTTTATCAACTAATTTTACATGAGTAAATAAATTATTGAATCTTCCTAGAGAGGTCAAAAGTGCTAGAAATTCTCTTTATTTATTTGTAAAAAGTTAAGGTAGGTATATATAGAGAAGGAAACATAACTTCATATTAAAATAAAGTTTTTTTTATATGTCCATTTGTTTTTAAATTAGTCATGAATAACATATAATAATCAATACAAATAACAAGCATAATATTTGGCTTCGTAATGACCCAACTACAATGTTGTCCTTGGATATTGTGCATAAGCATGTTTGTCCCCATTATCCACTCTCTAATCTCAAAGTATTTTACTATAATATCGATTAAACTCCAAATAAACAAAGACAAAGTATCCTAATTAATGCCAAGTATATATTTTAAAAGAAGAGAGTGAGTTTCTGCCAACTATTGCAAGCCTATACCAAGTATACACATTTCAGGTGTATGGTTATCTTTTGAGATGGCTCAAAAAGGACCCAAAAAATTTAATGAAAAAGAAAATTCAAAACAAATAGAGATCAAAATACATATCTTTAAGAAGCAATTACTTAAGTTCACATTAGAAGATGGAATTAAAAACTAAAAAAAATGTATTGCATATTCAAAAGTTTTTATATTTTATGAAAGACATATTACTTTTTAAAGAATAGTTAGACATGATAACAAATTCAAATCCTAAATTCACCACCTATCAAGGCATACTATTTTAAAATTAGAGTGATAAATGTATTCATAAAAAAATCTCAAACCAATCTTTGCAATCAACCAAAATAAATCGATCTTTGTATATGCAACATAAAACCATTAAAACCATAATTATGAAAAATGAATAAGAAAATTAGAATTTACCATTGATGAACATATGTTAAAATATGCTTAATCTTCTTTAAGCTAAAGGAATTTTGACCATATATCAGAGAATAACAAAGTTAGAAACAAAGTAAACATGTGGAACTATTAGCTATGAAACCATAAATTATAAAAACAAAAGCAATCAAAACTCAATGAAAAAAAGGATGATGAGTAATGACAGTGATGGAAAAGAGAAAATGACAATAACCAATGATAGAAAAGAGAGAATGAAGACCACAAAAATAGAAAAGAGAAGATAGGGACTCAAGGTAGTTAGTATAGTGATAGTGACAATAAGGACGAATCGAGATAAGAGAATTGCTTTTCTTGTGGGTGACTATGTGTAGTATAAGATCTTATCATTTTGAGATTTAAAGATAAGTTTGAGAGATAGAAGTTGCATGGGATAGAAACACATATTGATAGAATATTTTCTTAGTCCAAATAACTTTCATCAACTACAGTTTTATTGAAGTTTGATTTCTAAAATTTGTTTAAAAATAATATTAGTACATGTGTGTGTGTGTGTGTGTGTGTGTGTGTGTGTGTGTGTGTGTGTGTATTAATTTGTACTCAATTATATATGTGGTTAGCATAAGTCTTTTTGGAGAGCTTTAGAAAAACTAAAAGAGCTAGATTAATTGTGGTTATCTTCTGAGGTGTTCTTAAGTGAGAAAGCTTAAAACTTTTGTCGTTTATAGCCTACTATTTGATTTAGTGGATTTTATTGTTGGTTTATTCCATTGTTTTTACCTCTATATTAAAGGGTTTTACACGTTAAATCATGTGCTCAATTTAGCTTTCGATCATCTTTATTGCTATAGTCGTTTGTTATTGGTTGAGCGATCTCAAATTTTTTTTTAATGATATTGCCTAAACCCCACCCCCCCAACAAGTGGTACCAGAGCCTTAGGTATGAAGAGTGGCAATAGTTATATGATGAAGTTGTCATTAACCACCTACTCGATATAAAGAACTATGATGGAAGATCTCCTCTATTGCAAGGATCTTTATGTTCTAATCGATGTGGATAAAAGTATAAAAGACAATATAATGTCTAAGTCGGAGAAGATAACAAATAAAGAATGCGAAAAGATGAAGCAAAAGACATTGGGAACTATTAGACCATAGATTAATATCAGCATATTCAACCATATATCTTAAGAGACGAATATTTTTAAGCTGTGAATAGGGATGACAATGGGTCGAGTCAGGCCCGGGCCAGCCCTAGTTGGGCTTGGCCGACCCGGCCCAGCCCATAGGCTGACAGGCCCGTGGCCCAACGTTTTGTGGCTCTCGTGGTTAGGTCAAGCCTGGACAGCCATAGTCTAAGCTAGGCCCGTGGCCTGGACAACCCAAGCCTGGCCCTTTGATTTTGGGTCGAGCCTGGGCCGAATTGCCATCTCTAGCTGTGAAAGAAGTTAGAGGGTCTATATGAGAGAAAGATTGCTCACAACAAGGCATCATTAATTAAAAGGCTTGTAAACCTGAAGTTAAAGGTTGGAAAATTAGTATTAAAAAGGCTTCTCAATGATTTTCAGGACATCATCAATAAGTTGAATATGATGAAGATCATCCTCGATGATAAATAACAAGCTTTATTCATGCTGAGTTCTTTGTCGAATAATTAAGAAACTTTGGTTGTGACTATTGATAACTCCACTTTAGAAGTTGTGCTTTATTTGAATGTGATCAAAAAAATCATGTTAAATGAAGATATTATGAGGAAGGAGATTGGTGTTGACAATGTGCGATTTCTTGTGATAAAAAATAAAGGAAGAAGCAATAGTAGAGGTCCCAAAGGGCAAAGTAAGTCAAAGAATAGGTTTAAGTCGAGAGACGGTAAGGAGACCAAAACATGTCACTGTTGTACCAAACCTAGTTACAAAAGGAAGTTTTACTATAAGTAGAAGAGAGGTTGGAAGAAGCAAGACAACCAGAAGGATGGAGACAAAAATAACAATGCATTAACAACATCAAACACAGATGGTGAAGCGTGATTGATTTGTATGACCTGTAAGTGTCTTCATATTAGTTACTCAGATTTGAAGTGGCTTATTGATACAGGGGCATAGTACCATTATGTTTTAAAGAGGGAGCATTTCACCAACTACAAGAGTGGTAATTTTAGAAGTGTGAAGATGGGTAATTAGAGCTCCGCTAGCATCATTGACATAGGTGACATTAGAGTTTAGACCAAAGTTGGATGCATGTTGACCTTGAGAGGTGTACAACACATTTTAGATTTACATCTCAATCATTGTCTATGAATGTGCTTGACTAAAAGGGATAACAACACACTTTTGTAGATGAAAAGCGGAAACTATCTAAAGAAGCATTGGTAGTTGTTTGTGGTGGGTTGTGCTACACCTCATATAAGACACACATAAAGGTGTGTGCTGGAGAATTATATGCAGTTCAAGAAAACGATTCACTAGATTTGTGGCACTGAAGATTGAGACACGTTAGGGAGAAGGGAATCAAGTTGTTAGCTGGAAAGTTACTTGTCCCTACAAAGACTATAGTTTCATTGAACCCCTGTGATCATGGTGTGGCTGGAAAGCAACATCGTCTTGCTTCATAAGAAGTCTATAAGGAGGAAGACGAAGTTGAAGCTGTTGCACTTTGATGTGTGCGGTCCCCTAGAGGTGGAGTCTTTAGGAGTTAACAAGTACGTTGTTACTTTTATTGATAATGCTACACATAAGACTTAGGTTTTTATGATAAAGACAAAAAGCTAGCGCTAGAGACCTTTAGGAGATTTCATACTATAGTGGAAAGGGAGATTGAGAGGAAGCTAAAGTGTCTGTGAACCAACAATAAAGAAGAATATACATCTAAAGAGTTTGAAGAAGACTATGCGACGCAAGGTAAAAGGCATGAGAAGATAGAAACTGATTTCCCATAGCATAATAGTATTGCCAAGAGGATGAATATGACCATTGTAGAGAAGGTTTGGTGCATGCTTTGAATGGTCCGGTTTATCGAAGTCTTTTGTGGTAAGGCAATTAAAACCCAAGTGTATATGATCAACCTAACTCCTTCAATCTCTTCAAAACTTGACAATTCTAAAGAGTGTGGAAAAAGAAGGATATAACTTACTCGTATATCAAAGTATTCGAATGTAAGGCTTTCAAACACATTCCAAAGAAGCAAAGATTGAAGCTAGACTCGGAGACTAGTCCTTGTGTATTCATTGGATATGGTAATGATGAGTTTGGTTATGAGCTTTATGACCCAAAATAGTAGAAGATTGTTAAGAGGAGGGATAATTTTCTATGAGCATGAGATAGGTGCAAATCTCGTTAAAAAAGACAAAACTACTTCCAGTTGTGTATCTTTCAATAATATGGATATTTCCCCTGCGTCTACTTCCACCGATCAGCCAACAAGTGAAAAATGTAAACATGAGTTGGCACACGATGACAACAATCAGAGGCAACCTAGTGGTGATGATTCATATGAGACATATCTTGTAGATATTATAAAAGAGATCAATGAGTATCATGAGCAGGAAGAGTAACCTACTAAATTGTTAAAAGATGCCCAACTTTAAAGGTTAACTAGGGAGAAGAAGTCTTCAATAAGATACCCTAGTTTGGAATATCTCCAAGTCATTACTGAAAGAGAGCTAGAGAACTCAAAGACAAACACTGTTGGCTGAAGACAACACAAGAGGAGATGGTTTCATACAAACAAAAATAATGTCGACAAGTTGACGAAGGTTGTTTTTAAGAGTAAGCTTGGGCATTTTAATAAGCCGTCAGGATGACTTTCAAGTAATTAATGATGTGGTATATTTATCCTCTAAAATGGGCTGAAGGGGATATTATTGCATGTCTAGCCCCATTATATAAACATTTATTTGTTTAATTCCACTAAATTTGGACTTCGTAAGTGTTAGCTATCTTCACATATAAAAAAGAACGAAGTTGCGGGTGACTGTGTGCAATATAAATATTATCCTTTTATGATTTAAAGATACTTTGGAGAGACAGACGTTGTATGGAACATAAACACATAATGATATAAGAGTTTTACAATCCAAATAGCTTTCATCAGATACATTTTTATTAAAGTTTTATTTCAATAATTTGTTTAGGAGTACTATTGGTATATGTGTGTATATATCAATTTGTACTCAATTCTATAAGTACTTAGCAAAAGTCCTTTGAAAGAGCTTTAGAAAAAGTTATAAGAGATAAATGAATTCTAGTTATCTTGTGATCAAGAGGTTTTTTTGAGTGAGAGAGCTCGAAACATTTATCTTTTGTATCCTACTATTTGATTTAGTAAATTTTATTATTAATTTGTTCATAATTTTTACCTCTACATTGAAGGGTAGTTTTCTACTTTAAATCTTATGTTCAATTTATTTTTTCATCTTCGTTGTTACAGTAGTTTGTTATTGGTTGTTGGTCTCGAAAATCTTATGATCGCCATATTTTAGAACTCATAATTCTTATACTTTTGATAAGATTCATGTATTATAACTCATTTGACTCAAAATTTTATTATTATGAAAATAAAAACTTAAAAAATAAATAGAAAATGTAATTATCATACAATTAGTGGAAGCCGTAAAGGGAGTCAACATTCATTTCACCGTACTTTGTTCAGGATTAAAATGATTAAAGCCATTAACAAATATATTTTTAATTATAAATTCTTTAATATGTAAGAATATTGGAATAGATTAAAAAAGTATTATTTAGAATTTTAATTGAACTTTCTAAATAATAAAACAATTTCTAAGGAACAAAAAATTAGATTATCCCAATTCATTCCCATAGCTTTATGAAATTAAAAAATTAAAGTTGGAGTTGAAAATTAAAAAATTATGTTTACTACAGAGCATTAGGAAATTAAGCCATGTTACTGAGTACATCGCTAAACGCCGTCGGATTGATCTTCTGCTGAGATAATCTCTCCTCCTTATCCAATATTAAGAAAGAGCCCGCTATCTCTCACTCTCTCGAAGCAGTGAATAAGGTTGTTGGCGCAAGGAGTTCACACGTTAAACGACAACATAGGAAGCAGCTTCTTGTCTCTCCTACTGGAGTACCGTAATGGGTATGTCTTGTTTTCTCAGGAAATAAATTAACTGGTTTCTCTTCGTGACAACCCACCTCTTTTTTGTGTGTTGTTTATTGGCTTTTTATTAGTTCGTTGTTTACTCAAAGCATGGAAAGCTTATTGCACACTTTGCCTCAACAAAGCTCGCTAAAGCCATTTGCTTTCAATCCTAAAATAGTTAATATTGGCACGTTCCTGAATTTGAGAATTGGTTTGCTTCAAAAGAAAGTTGATGTAGCTTATAGAGGAACCGCGTGTTATAGTTTGGGTAAAGATGGTGTTGTTGCCACTAAAAGCATTGTTGATACTGATAATATCAGCGATGCTGATACTAAAGAAATAAAAGAATGGGAATTGGAGTTTCTTGGGCAGCTTAACTCATTAGGGTCTGAAACACCCATCAAGAAGAAAAAGCAGCAACGATCAGAAGCACTTGAAGGGACTGATGGTATGGATTGGTGCTTGAGGGCTAGGAAGAGTGCCCTGAAGTCTATTGAAGCTAGGGGATTAAGTAAAAAAATGGAAGATATGATTAATATTAAGAAGAAGAAACCGAAAAAGAAGTTGAACAAGAAAATTTTAGTGAGTAAAGATAAGGGGAAAAAGGAAACTAAAGACTTGGCTGAAGATTTGGAAATTGATGTGGAGGAGGATGTTGGATTAGAAGATGCACTAAACTTTCTTGACAATGAAGCTGATGATCTTAGAAGGAAGATCGGTGCGATGGCAGGTGGTATATTTGAAGAAAAGAGGGAAAAGAACATGGAAGAGTTTGTGCAGAGGTTGTCCCAGTTCTCAGGACCTTCTGATCGTAAGAAAGAGTTCAATTTAAATAAAGCCATAGTGGAAGCACAAACAGCAGAGGAAGTTCTGGAGGTTACAGCTGAGATGATCATGGCTGTTGGGAAAGGGTTGAGCCCTTCTCCTCTGTCTCCTTTGAATATTGCCACTGCCATTCATCGGATTGCTAGGAATATGGAAAAGGTTTCAATGATGAGAAGTCGCAGGTTGGCATTCGCAAGACAAAAAGAAATGTCAATGCTAGTGGGGATTGCAATGAGAGCATTGCCTGAATGTTCAGCACAAGGTATCTCAAATATATCATGGGCATTGTCCAAAATAGGAGGGGAGCTGCTTTACTTGTCCGAAATGGATAGAGTTGCAGAGGTAGCCTTGTCTAAAGTTGGTGAGTTTAATTCCCAGAATGTTGCTAATATTGCTGGTGCCTTTGCTTCGATGCAACACTCGGCCCCTGATTTGTTCTCAGAATTATCAAAAAGAGCAGCAGACATAATTCACACTTTCAAAGAGCAGGAACTTGCTCAGGTTTTATGGGCCTTTGCTTCTTTGTTTGAGCCAGCAGACCCTATACTTGAGTCTCTGGATAATGTTTACAAAGAGACCTACCAGTTTGAATGTTGCTTTAAGTCAGAAAGATCAAACCGTGATGAATTTGGTTTCATAGAAAACTCAGATCTTGACACAGATGGAACTTTAGGCCCTCCTGTGCTCAGACTTAATCGTGATCAGCTCGGGAATATAGCTTGGTCTTATGCTGTTCTTGGACAACTGAACAGGACATTCTTTTCTAATGTGTGGATAACTCTAAGTCATTTTGAGGAGCAAAGAATTTCAGAGCAGTATAGAGATGACATCATGTTTGCTTCTCAGGCTTTCCGTGTGAATCAATGCTTGAAGGTCGAGTGCCCTCATCTTCAGCTGACTCTTGGAAGCAACCTTGAGGAGAAAATTGCTCGTGCTGGAAAAAGCAAGAGGTTTAATGAAAAAATTACTTCATCATTCCAGAAAGAAGTTGCTCGTCTTCTGTTCAGCACTGGCCTTGACTGGATTAAGGAATACATTGTGGATGGGTACACTTTAGATGCAGTTGTGGTTGATAAGAAGATTGCTTTGGAGATTGATGGACCAACCCATTTCTCAAGGAATGCTGGTTGGTATCATTATTCCGTTTTAGCATCTCCTATATGCTGATGCCTGATTGAATTCAAACAACCATTCATATTTATTCCCATTTGGTTGTCGTCATTTTCTTGATTTATTTTCTCATACCTCTCTGCAGGGGTACCTTTAGGACATACTATGCTGAAACGGCGTTATATTGCTGCTATTGGTTGGAATGTGGTCTCATTGTCATATCAGGAGGTAAGTTCTGAAACTTGCACTCTGGCATTGAACATTGCCTCATACACTAACCTTACTGTCAGAACTTATGGAACTATATAAGTTGTAAATTAATACATTATCTATGCATAAATGGCATATTAGAAGAGAATGTTGGCAGATATATTTACCAAATTATACCAAAATTTTGCTTCTTCAAAAGTCATCTATTGACTTTTAGAACATAGATTAACCTTAGCAAAGAGTTGCTTGAAGCTAATTAGTTGAAGAAAAATTGACAAAGAACAATTGTTACGCTTTAAGGGAAAAAGGTTTGGGACAGCAGAGTTGTGAGAATTATGCTAGTACTTGCACTTGGTGCCCTCAGAAGTTATAGTTTAAATTCTCTGTCATCTCCTCACCACCAAATCACGCAAGTAGTACAACTTTCTCCAGCACTTATCTTTGAACCCAATGTCCAATTTCATCAAGTTCTTAAACAAAATTTGAATGTCAAAGGAATGTTTTGAGTCGTGCATTATACGTGTTTCTTTCTGAGACCAAAACCCTCATTCAAATGCCTCCGAACTAAGAACATGAAAGTTTTTCAGCTGGTTAATTTGATTTAGCATATGCTAAAACTAAAAGCATATTTTCTGGCTTGTCTCCATGTAAACAGTACTAGTAGCATTTATCAATGCATTTTAATGTTTCATTAGTATGAGGTTTATTCTCAAAAGAATGTGCATGCATGTGGTGACTCATTTTGTAGTTCTTGTGAAATTACTTGTGCCACAAATTACTTCAGAAGGCAACAAATTCTCCCAAATTAGTGATGGTGATACTTGATTAGGGGACTTACTGGGCTAAAAACTGATAGGAGAAACATCCTTCACTTAATTGAAGGATCAAAAGAATGTCTCACATTATGTACAGATTTGTATCACAAGGATCCTGTGAATTGATGCTTTAAAAGTATACTCTTTTCAGGGAAACTCTGTTTTGAAGATGAATAGAATGACATTATCAGGATAAATGTCATATTGTTATGTGAAAAAATGGCAAAATACTCCCTGCATAACTTTGTCAGGATAATGAACAGCAAATTTTGGGATTCTTTACCATTGTGTTTGATTTATGTTTACCTGTTCCTGGCAGTGGGAGGAACTTCAAGGTGAGTTTGAGCAGCTAGAGTACCTTAGAAAAATTCTCAAAGAACACATTGGTTGAAACAATTGGCTGCATGGCATCAACAGCAAAGTGGTGGAAACAAGTTGCTGATAATTGATAAATGCACAGGAAGAAAGGGATTTTTTTTGCTTTATTTTCTTAATTTATATGTATCTGGTCAAGCCAATCTTTGCCTCACAGCCTATCAAACTGGTATATGAAATGGTGATGCTGCATAGTCTAGTTCACTTAGTTTATGCAAATAATATAGTTCAGCAGACTAACAAAGTACTCGCACTCATGACAAAAGAATCTCTTGCCATTTTAGTCCGTCTTCCACAGAAATGGCAAATGAAGAATTGTAAGTGATGGTTAGTGCCAGTACCAACCACAACTTACCATTTAAATCAGTCAGTATGCTTAAAGGGACTGGCTTATGTAGTTGAGAAGAGGTCTTCCCTTTTATCTAAACTTTAAATCTAATGGTGAAAAATGGGGTTAGAGAGGAAAGCATTATCTTATCTTGTAGTTTAGTTAAAGATAGCAAATTACTCTAAATCAGTTCGGTCTGCTTTGAAATTAACAGATTAAGTTTATTTTGATTAATTTCAATTTTTAATTTTGATTGAATTAATTTCAACTTTGAATTGAATAATTTTAACTTAGATTAATAGAACTAAAATCAATATTAAAATAAAGTTTGAACTTAGTATTTAATGATTTTAATATAAAAAATCAGCCATTATCTATAGAAATGCAAAGTTCTAAGAAAAATGTGTCAACATTTAAGTTTTTATGAAAATGAAACCAATGAGAAAATAAAACTAATTCCAAAAGATAAAGCTTGCCGACAAGTCGACATCGGTTATTTATATAAAAGCAATAAAAGCATCAAATTCCAGCAATTCAATTTTCGTAGTGTCAGGTGTACGCTTACAAAGGATGAATAATCTTGTCTAAATAATTAGATTAAAATTTGATTTAATAATTGTCCATAAATAACCTGCCACTTGTCCCAAAAATCCAACTGTTCCTGAATCTTCATTTTTCTGCTCCCACCCACTTTCTTGCCACTCCCTCCCTGTCTCTCCTGTTTCTCACAAACAAAAGTTTCGATCTTTGTTGTCAGGTAATCTTCATTCCTGTGCTACTAGTTATGTCCAACAAGTATCTCGTTGATTTATTTTCTGATTAGTTATTTGCAACTGTTTTTTTCTTATCTTGGTTGATTTTCAAGTGTATGTGATTTGTTTGAGGTGATCCGATTAAAGGTTGTGGCTTTACTGCTCTTTTCCTAACTTCTTGACTTAATTTGATGTCAGATCATCAAGAGATCTGATCCCAGATTCTTTTTTTTCTCTTTGTTTGTGAAAGCTGAGTGCTTTGAATCAAATGATGGTCACCTAGTATTCCTTTTTTACCTTTTGGTTCTTCATTTTATACTTATTATAGCTCCATTTTTTTGCTTTCTAATGCATTCTTTTGTCTGTTAGGAACTTAGTTTCGTTTGATCTAGTTTAGTGTGATATGTATTTTTTATTTCCGGTTAGGATCTTAGTTTTGTTATTTCGGTTTTGTTAGGTGTACCATATCAGACATGGCAACTTCGGATAAGCCAGAAATTGTGGATAGAGATGCGAAGGACAAAGAGCGTGATAATAAAGAGGAAGAAAAGGGTGGATTTATGGACAAAGTAAAGGACTTTATTCAAGATATTGGTGAAAAGATTGAAGGGGCTATTGGGTTTGGTAAGCCAACAGCAGATGTTAGTGGGATTCACCTCCCTAAAATTAATCTTGAAAGAGCTGACATTGTAGTTGATGTGCTTATCAAGAACCCTAACCCCATCCCTATCCCTCTTGTTGATATAAACTACCTCATTGAGAGTGATGGAAGAAAATTGGTTTCTGGGTTGATCCCAGATGCTGGAACTATCCATGCGCATGGCGAGGAGACTGTTAAAATACCAGTTACATTGATCTATGATGACATTAAAAGTACATATGATGATATTAAGCCTGGAAGTATCATTCCTTACAAGATTAAGGTTGAACTTCTTGTTGATGTTCCTGTTATTGGGAGAATAACTATTCCCCTTGAGAAAACCGGAGAGATCCCAATCCCTTACAAGCCTGATATTGATCTTGAGAAAATAAAGTTTGAGAAGTTCTCCTTTGAGGAAACTGTTGCAGTACTTCATTTGAAGCTGGAAAATAAGAATGACTTTGACTTGGGCCTCAATGCCTTGGAATATGAAGTTTGGCTGTCTGATGTGAGCATAGGAGCTGCTGAACTGACCAAGTCAGCTAAAATAGATAAGAATGGAATTAATTATATTGATATTCCCGTCACCTTTAAACCAAAGGAATTTGGTTCTGCTTTGTGGGACATGATTAGAGGAAGAGGTACTGGTTACACTATGAAAGGAAATATTGACGTGGATACACCTTTTGGAGCAATGAAGCTGCCCATCAGCAAGGAAGGTGGCACAACCCGTCTCAAGAAAAACAAAGAGGATGGTGGCGATGATGATGATGATGATGAGGTATGTTAATCCCATTAACACTCGCTATTCCTTGGACCAAATGCAAGGAGGAGTGGTTGATTGTTCTATTTTTTAGCAACTTGGTGATGTTGATGCAAAGACCATACTTATTTTACTTTTACTTTCTAAGTTTTAAGACTTTAAGCTACTTGTGTTGGTTTGTATGCTATGAGTACAGTATTGATGAATCGCTGCTCGTGATCCTATGTCTGTTGATAAGTTATTAACTCCAGCTTCTGCCAAATTGCTCATGCCACCTAATTTTCTGATAAATCCAATTGCAACGTGACTGCTCAATTGTTAATTTCGAAAAAGTATCATGATTTTGGTTGAACAGAGTAGAAAACTTATTCTCTCTAATCTGTGCTGAAGTTTTGCCTAATCATCAGTTTTTCTATATTCACTGCAGGAGTAGAGAACACTGTGAAGACAAGTTTTTTCCCAATCTTCTGTTGTTCAGTTAAAGCTGCCAGAGGTTCAGCAGAATAATTTATGATCAGGGTTTTTGAAATGAAGAATTCAAAGCTTAGTGCTTAAATTGCAGAACTTGGTATCCTCATGTGCATTTGTATGTTGTGTGATCAATAGTTGAAGATGGTGCGGTTGTTATATGGTAGCATGCCCAGTTTTACCAGTAGTTATTTACTTTCCCTGGTTTTTAGTACCATGTATTATCCATGTACTCAATTTGTGTTTGTGATTGAAATACCTGCCTTTGTCTTTCCTACATCATTTGGGATCAAATTGATTTGTGTGGAGATGTTGAAAACAAACTTTATATGTTCCAAGAGTAGAACTGAGCTGCTTTGCTTGCACATAAGCCCAGTTTTAGGCAGAGCTCCTGTGCTCTGACTAATACGAAATCTGTTAATCCTTAAAGATTTTATTTTTTTTTTAAGAAACGGAGGATCCCGCAGTCACTGTCCTTTGGATGCGCACTGGGTAAATATTTGAATTGATGCAATAGTCTATAAATTACGCCAACTGGGTACTCTATATTAGGCAAGTCTTGTACGACAGGCTCGATCGAAAGAGTATAGGTAGGGAGATTCAAACATAGGACTTTTTGGTCTTATGTTTCCTTAATTTACCAACTCGATTATTCCTAAACATCTTAAAGAATTAGAAAATGAATTTGGATTTAACATATATGTCTTTTGTAAAAATTAAGTGCGACAAATTAGGTGCATCATAAGCGCACTTGACAAATTAAGAGATGTTCTTAACAAATAACTTGTTCATAAAAATTGAATTCCTAACCATATTTTATAGGGATAATAATAAGTTGGGTCTCATCCTCTTAGCTAGGTATAGGTCTTGCCTTTCTCTACAAGTGCAAGTGTTGGTTTTGCCGTTCATGTGCAAGGTGAGGTCTAAGTATTATTTCTACGTTGGTTTCTCTTAGATTTTCGTTTTAGCTTCATGGATTCAGGGTTGCAAAGACTCTCTATTAGGGAGAAAGAAGACAGCGAGATTGTTGTTTCTCCAGAGGATGTTCAGACGGAAGACTTTACTGCGGTTCTTAGGGACGCACGAGGTAAGTTTGTGACTGCTATTTCAGGTTTTTTCCTTGCCTTGTTTGACCCAGTTCTTGCCGAAATTATGCCTATAAGGGAAGCTTTTTCTTGGCTAAAAGCCCAACAACTTGCCAAGGTCATTGTGGAGTCGGATTGTTTGGCAGCTGTCCAATCAATATTA
>JAOQMQ010000005.1:6391027-6408788 GCA_027563845.1 Erythroxylum subrotundum | reverse complement strand
TCTTAAATCTAAATCACTGAATTGAATCATTTTCGGTTCTTAAATCTATTAATGATCTAAAGGCTAAAATATGCAATTAAATGAGAGCAATCTAAGCGTGGTGCTGTATAAAATGAAATCAATAAATCACAATTGAAAAATATATATCTCATATTAATCTAAGTAGAAAAGATGTCAAAAAATTGTTAACAAATGAGTAATTATGATACGGAATCTAACTTTAAAATTATAAACATTGTCTATAACCTTATATTTGTTTATATGTGTTAATAGTAAAAAATATATATAACCAATTTAAATATGAAAAAATGTGGCTCTTTAATTCTATTAAAGCTTTATCCTCGTGTTAACAAAAAATATTTACAACCAATATAAAAATCATCCAATTGCCAACAATATAAATACATAATATTATATATTAAATGAGTAATAAATCATATTATGATTAAACTTGGAACTTGACCTTATAAAAACTCCATATTTAATGAATTTGAAAATAAAAACAAGAAACTAAAATCACAATAAAACCAAACTCTTCAGTTTTTTGCGCTAACCCATGGTCAATTTTTATTTCCAAATTTTGATTTATATTTTTCAAACAAAAATATATTTAATTATAAATGCCAATAAAGTTACTTTTATTATTTTAATAATTAAATATTAAATAAAGTTTATAGATAAATTAATTTATTAATTAAGTAAGTAAATAATTGTCAAATATGAAAAAATTTCTTTACAAAATAATTTTAATTGTTTATGAAAAATTTTCTTGAAAAAATAATTTAAATTTCAGTTTTACATTAAAGATTAAAATTATTGAAATCACAATTCATAATAAATCATATTATGGTAAACACAAAACCAAAGTTTTTGGTATTGAATTTGAAAATGAAAACAAGAAATAAAAAATTGCAATAAAACCAATTGAGAATTTTGCAATACTTTAAAAATATGTTTATAACCAATATAAAAATGATCCAATTGACAAGGTATGATGCAACAAGAAAAAGGTAAGAATTATATATGATTACGCAAAACACAAAATAAAAGAAAGTACTCACACATAAATACAGACTCCTGCTGGTATTGAAATCTGATAGCTTATTATCTTCAACCGAACCAGCGAAAAAATGGTCAAGATAAGGAAAAAGGCTTAATTAAAGGAGAAAAGTAGCCAACGAAATTATGTAGACAACAATGTCAAAAAAATGCATCTTTAAGTAATTTAGCACGAGCAAAGACCTGCTCTTCATCAAATAGTAAAACTTAATAATATAATAATTAATAATTCACAATGAAGAGTTGTATATATTATACTTAATATTAGTATATAGCACTTAATAATAATAATATAATAATTAATAATTAATTAATATACTTAATATTAGTATATAGTACTTAATAATGATATTACAATAATTAATATGCAATTCACAATCGTGACTAAGAATGTTATAATTATAACTTGTACCACCACAAAACCTCATTCATATTTGAAACATATGCCCAAATGAGATAAGAAGAAAAATGAAAGTACTTACAATTATAGTTGGCATCCTTTAACGTGTTTGTTAGCCTCCGGATCTACAAGTTGAGAAAAAGTAGAAAAGTTAATCCATATATAAGCTTTTGTGACAGAAAATTTAAGATCCAAAAAATCCAATAAAGAAATCATCTGAAGAAATTGTATAAAGAGCAGTATGCAGAAAAAGATGACCGAAGAAGCTTCCTCCAATACCAACTAATACCACATCAGTCAGCGGTTTTCCTATAGCTCCAACCTAGCAGCATTTGGCCGTTACCACAAAACAGGAGATTCATGCATGAAAACAAAATTCAAAATTGAAACCATTCTGGACCCTCTCCGAGAAGTCTTTGATCTTTTCCAAAACATTCCAAACCTCTAGCACAGCATTCTTCCCATCACTCTTATGGTTGCACCCCTTGGAGCACACAAAGCTACATGCAACACAATCCTATTCTCGGTGCTACTTATCTGGAAGTGCCATTCAGTCATATCTTCGAAAAAGGAAGCTATCAGAATCTTTTAAGAAAAAAAGAAAAATACCTTATACCAATGAATTCCACAGTATGCAGATGAACTGGATTAAAAACCAAAGAAGAAGAAGAGAATAGTGACTTACACACAATCTTCATTAAACTTGAGGTTAATCTTTTCCTTAAGATGAGCTTCCTACAATGAGCAAACAAGTAGATACCATATATAATCAGCAATTTTATTAGATACAGGCTACATAAGAGATGCAGGACAAACCCAACTTCACCTTTGCCAAGCTATAGAGTTTATTCAATGTGTCAAGAGTAGCACGTTGTCTAAATAAACTCATAGGAAAATAAAATAATAACAAAACACCAATTGTCCCTCAACCGATTATCGAGAACCATCCTTTGAAATTCATCTTGCTCCTATCACAACTTTTCAATTTGAGCCTTAAAAGCAGCAGTAGCTTTGGCTTCCTAATCAGACAACAACATTTAGTGAATATGAACAAACCAATCAAGCATTCTAGTTAATAGAATGTCACGTAGCAAAACCCCAAGTTACTCACCGTTGGGGTAATTGTCATTATCTCTCTATCCTTATCTTGTATATGGAGCTCAAGCCTCTCAACCTTTGCTTCCAATCTTGATATATCAGATAGTCTTCTGAAAAAGACAATTTAACATATTGTCATCCAAGACAAATGAATTTCTGATGTTAAAGGAAAAGTGATAAATACTTTCTTAAGTCGAAAAAATTACAATAGAAAACTGTTCATAATGAGTAACTAATGGGACCAAAAGAACTACATTACAAATACAAAAAAGAATAACTAAATGCAACTAAAATTTAAAGGCCAGACACCTCTGCCTCTATTCTTTAACAGACTCCTTGAATTCGATGTCCTGTTGCCTTTGTTGAAGGAAAGAGTAAATGCAGTTGTAGGTGTGCGCAATGGAGACCTAACCCACAAAGAATTCGTAAACCAACAAAACAAAACTAATCCCTTCAAATGAAGAACAACCAAAAAGAGAGACCAATATTTATAGGAAGAGTTTCATCGTAAAATATTTGTGTGTAGAAGCCTCCATAAAATTTCTTTGACATATCAAGATCAATCGATTAAAAAAACAAAACATAAAAAATAGTACCGAAAATAGATTGCAAATTTACAGAGATCGTAGTATTTGTGAGGTGAGATCGGAAAATATAGAGAAACTTCGAATTTGACTATCTACGGGAATGGACAAAAGTACCAAACAGCGAGATGCATGTAGAAGGCGTTACGTTGAACTCAAGTGACTCCTTTTGCGAGCATTTTTATGTTTGATGTTGATCCTTTTTTGGAAAACAATTCCAATTGGAGGGTAAGAGGAGGTTCAGTAGAGAAGAGAAATGAAAGAGAGGAAGATGTTTTAGAGAGATCGAGAAAGTAGATGACAGAGAAGCCAATATCAATAAAGTTGGGGAGAGTTTCATGGTTTCAGAATAAATTGTGGTCATTCGATGATAGGAATAAATTAGGTGTCGTTCGATTAGGACACGTTAAGAAAGAAAAGATATCATGGAAGTTGCACAAATGTAGAAAGAGAAATGGCGAGAGGCGTAGGAAGAGAGGAGTTGAGACCATTTCTTTGGAAGAGTTGAGTTATTAATTAAGTGACAGCCATTCTTCGACTTGTGTGGGTAAACTATTACCAAAAGAGAGAAGATCGGAGAGAAAATAAGAGATATTTCTTGGGAAGAGTTGATATTAGTTGGTTACTTCATAAAAGAGAGTTAATAAATTGTCGGCGTATTTATTGAATGTGTCTAACAATCATAACATGGTATAAGAAGAGCTTTAATGTTTGGACAGGAGAGTGAAAGAAGAGCTTCAACGTTTCAACACGTAAGCATGACAACCATAAGTGAAGTCAAAAATAATCTTTAATAATTTAAAAATAAAAAAATAAATATAAGGTCAAGCACCTTTGACCTTAATGAATTCATTCATTAATATTTATTTAACAAATTAAAAAAGTAAATATGTGTCACAAGCGTGACTACTTAAGTCATGCTTGTGGCCTTAATTAATTAATGAATTAGTATTTAATTAAAAAATAAAAAAGTAAATATTTTTCATGAAGAGCTATATATATATGCTTAATATTAGTATATAGTACTTAATAATAATAATTAATAATTAATTAATATACTTAATATTAATATATAGTACTTAATAATATTATTATAAAAATTAATATGCAATTCACGGTTGTGACTAGTAGCTATATATATACTTAATATTAGTAAATAATACTTAATAATAATTGACAATTAATAATGCACGGTTTTGACTAATTTATATACTTAATATTAGTATATATTACTTAGTGATATAATAATAATAATAATAATAATAATAATAATAATAATAATTAATAATGCATGGTTGATAATTAATAATATTTTATAAGCAATAATAACATAATAAATAAATTATAAATTATAAATTATTATTAATTGATAATAACATGCACGGTATACTTAACAATAGTTGGAAGATTCGAGTCTTAGCAAGGATATACTTAATTAATAATTAAATAAAAATTAGTTATTAATATCTTTAGTCACAAGCGTGCATGTAATAGGATACCTTTAATAATAATTAAAATAAATAATTTCATAATTGATAATTAATTAATAATAAAATAATTAATATGCAATTAATAATTAATTAATAAGGAATTAATAATCAATATTATAAACTTAATAATAATTTGTAAGCAATAATTACATAAGTAATAAATAATCAATAATATTTAATAATGAACAATAACATGCACGGTGATGGCTTAACAACTCACAACCTTGCCTTTAATAGGATATACTTAATAATAATTAAAATTGATAATTACATAATTGACAATTAATTAAAATAATTAATAATAACATAATTAACAATTAAATAATTATTATGATTAATTGATAATATCATTGGAGCCGCTGGATGAATGGGATGCCTGGATGAAAAAGTGTGGTCACGATCGGTCCAAAATAACAATTACAAAAAAAAATTCAAGCCATCAATGAAAGGGATGGTGGGATAGAATTGCGTAGTTATTCATCCCATCGTCCTTAGTATATATATACTTAATACTTTAAAACTGACAAATAACACTTAATAATAATTCAAAACAATATGCATGACTGTGACTTCTTAAGTTACAGCCGTGCATACAAGTCAGTCCAAAATAACAATTACAAAAAAAAATCAAGTCGTCGATGAAACAGACGGTGGGATGGAATTGCGTGGTCGTCCACACCTAGATGAAAAAGCGTTATTGTAATCTACCGTACTTAGTACATGGTAAGTAAACAATGTGCACGGTTGTAACACTAAATAATAATTCAAAACAACATGAAGTCACAGCCGTGCATGCAAGTTAGTCCAAAATAATAATTACAAAAAATTAAAAAAATCCAAGCTGTCGATGAAACAGACAGTGAGATGGAATTGCGTGGTCGTCCATCTCATCATCCTTAGTATATGTATACTTAATATACTTAATAAGTGCAAAAACGCAGCCGCTTTGCTTTTATGAACAAAACATAAGAAAAAAATTGGCACGACTGTGACAATTTAAGTCATAGTCGTGACAAAAGTATAGCACAAATCGCAGTCGTTCATAAAACGGATGGTGGGATGGAATTTCGTGTTCGTCCATCCCATTCGTCCTTAGTATATATATACTTAATAAGTGCAAAATCATGGTCGCTTCGTTTTAATAAGTGCAAAAATGTGATCGCTTCATTTTTATGAAGAAAACATAAGAAAAGAAAAAAATTGGCATGGCTGTGACAATTTAAATCACAGTTGTGACAAAAGTATAGTGCAAATCGCAGCCGTTCATGAAATGGACGTTGGAATGAAATTTCGTGTTCGTCCATCTTATTCATCCTTAGTATATATATACTAATTACAAGATGTATGAAAAATTTTGTAAATTATATATTTAAAACTATTTAACGAGTTAATAATTTATAGTTAGGTGATAAATTTAAAATAATTAATATTAATGAATATAATATTTCCCTAGTGTCAGTCAACTATAGTTAAAAATAGACTTAATTATAAAAAAATTCTTAAACCTTGTAATTATAAGCCGAACTTAAAAAAGTGACAATTAAATACTTAAACTTTTAATTTTTTTTTAAATTCTAAGCCAACGTTAGTATTTTTGTTAACATCACTGACATGGTTTACAATATAAGACAGAAACGGTAAACCCTTATGTACGTAATATATTAAACTAAGTCATTTTGAGATTGAAATCTTTAAATCAAACTCACTGACTAAATTATTAGAATTGAAAATCATAAGTTAGTTCATTCTCGCACAGAAAGAAAAAAGGCCTAGAACGACAAATCGGGATTTCATTCATATTGTTAAAAATTGCATCGCTGTCATCTCGCACCAACATGGCAGAATGTTGTTGTCGTCTCTTATCGGCGTGACAGAATTTGATTTAAGGATTTAAATTCTAAAACAACGTAATTTAGTTAAACTTAATTAGATTTGATATGTATAAGTGTTTAGAATTTTTGTCTTATATGTCAAACCATTTCAACAACGTTAACAAAAATACTTAAAAATATTCCAAGTGAATCACAGTCCTCAGATGCCTTCCACTTCAATTGGTCTACTCATAAAAGAAGAGCAAAAAATTAGATGTTGAATTATGTTTATGTTAAAAAGATAAATATTCAACGATTATACCAAACTGAATCGTTTACACTAACACAATACGTTTACTTTCCATATTCCACAAAATTTCCCACGTTCATTTACCACCAAAGTAGTTTTGAGGATGAAAAGTAAACTACGAAAAGAAAAAAAGAAACAAAGAACAAGATTCTAATTCCAACTTGCGATAGTTTAAAATGTTCAATACATGAACATGGGAAGGTAGTTTCTGTATTTGGGCAAATCTTGAACGTGAAGATGAATGTGAAGACTGGAGGGATGAGGAGTGTGGATGGAGCGTGGAAGCAGCCCTACACCCAATATTATATTCATTCAAATAGAAAACAACGTTTGTACGAGGAAGATGGAAGGAATAAGCGGCAAGTTGCATGGGCACGGGGACGGAGACATGGGCGTGGAAGAGAAGCGGTGTTGATGCATTGAATTGGATTGAGTTACGGCATTTGCATTTAAGGACTGCCACTTGCCATATGACTCTTCCATCTAATCCCATCACTGTCATCACCCCCTTTGTCTCCATTTCAATAGCTCCACTTGCCTAGCTCTTTACCTTACCAACTCCTGCTTTTAGTTTCTATGCTTCTTAGACCCGTTGTCTAATTTGTAAAATTGAGTGATGAAATGAAACAGAAATAACATAAAACTCCATTTTGTGCACCTTTGACCTTTCTATTATAAATGAGAATAGAAAATCATAAAATATGAAAAAGAGCATGTCATTTTCACATAGAAAGATCATCAAAATCAAATCCCCATTTCAAAACTAAAAAAAAGATTAACTTTGATCGGACAAAATTCTCAAGCTTCAAAAATCAGTAAGACTTAATAGGAAGACTAAGAAGGGGTCCATCCACTAGCACCAGTAATGTATGTTAATATAGAGAGAGAGAGAGAGAGAGAGAAGGGTCCCATTGAATAATAAACGTATTTCTAGAGACAAGGGGAGGCCAGGGGTGGTGAACCTTGTGGGGAGACACAGAGCCTTCATTTTCCAAACCTGTCAACTTGCATGTCAGAAACCCACTTGAGTAACCAAAGTTCATTGAACCCAACCCTATGAATCATCAAAATCAAATAAGTTAATGAGTAAAGAAAAAGAGTAATGAAATGAATCATAATAATAGCAAGAAGAAAGAATCAAAATTCATTTCCCTATTCCATAAACAGGCACCCTCTTTCTTTTCACCTCTCCCCCACACATCCCCTCACCATCTTTTCTTTTTCCTTTTTTGTCAATCTTCTCTTCTCCTCCTCTTCAATTTTTTAGAACTTTAAAAGGGTCAGAATTTCTCCGAGAGGTAGTATATCTCTGAGACGCAAAGATTGCATAGTGGTGCATTCTATTCTTGGACCTCCAACTCCATCAACAGAGAACACAATCTTTTGTTCATCACAGGTTAGAACTCATCACCCTCAATCTCTCTTCCCCTTCTCTCCTTTCTTCGTGGCCTATCTTTCCTTTTTCTGTTCTTCTTGTACGTGCTTTCTTTTCTTGCAAGTTTAAGTTTTGACAGAAGGTAAAAGTCGGGTCTTTTGTTGCAAGTTCTGATTTTTGATAAAAGACAGAAACTCTTCTGACGTTTTAGGTTTCTGGGTATTGTTAGTCTGCCTTTTGTGACCTAAACTTTATTGCTTTTCTTTCTGGTGATTTCTTTTTCCGTAACAACATTGGATAAGACTCATCACTTGGTAAGAAAACTTTGAGAGAACCAATTTATCGTATCTTTCTCATAAGTTGTGGTTTACGATGAGATGAAGGAGGCCTGTGGGTTTTGATTTACGTTTCCTGTGCTGTCCTTGCTCATCCTTTGTTGTCTTCTCTTTTGTTTTATCTTTCTACTATTCTTTTTCTTATTTTGTTTCGAACAGCTTAATCTGATCTCTTGTTATGTGAAATGCAGTTGGGCTATTTGGGACGACTTATCTTGGTTCTGAATTCTTCAGAAACAGGCAGTAGATGAAGATTGTTGCAGACTAGAAGATAGAAGAGTCTCTTGATGTCATATCACATGCTTATTGTAAAGCTGGAATTTAACATGGTTCACATTTCTAGATATTGAAGCACGGAATCATCAAAGAATCATTTGCATTTGGATTTTGATAGAATCGGAGTTTTGGGCATTTGCGTTTTCTTCAAGGCGAATAAGCTACTACATCCCGTTTCCTAGAGGTTGTGTTTTGAGTTACCCAAAGGTTATAAAGGCTCTGGTTGATATTTGCATTTCAAGACTGCTCATTTAATCTGCACCTGCACTTGCTAAAAACCGCATTTCAACTTCCTGATAGAAGAAACGGGATTCTTGATCTGTTGCAAGAATTTGTGGGGTTTTGGAGTCATATGCCTGAAAGTTCATCGATCTGATCTGGGGTGTTGAAAAGTTTTCAACTTGGTGGAGTTTTAGATGAATTCAAGAGACACTGAGGCAAATAAGAGCCTTCCAAGAGGTATAATTAATCTCCAAGATCGATATCCTAGTAGCATTATGGATGTAAGCACAAGAAAGGTCACTGCTGCTACTGCCCCGGTACCTCCTCCTAATCATTCAGCTAGAGTAGAGAAAAAGAAAGGAGAGTATCATCTTCAGCGTTCATTTTCTCAGGGTAGCTCCAGGAAGTTGTTGCCTGCAAGCTACTTCAGTTTGGAGTCATTACTTTTGCTCATATGCTTAACTGCATCTTTGTTAATCCTTCCTTTGATACTGCCTCCATTACCTCCACCACCATTTTTGTTACTTCTGCTTCCAATAGGCATCTTAGTTGTGCTTATGATCTTAGCATTTATGCCAGGTAATGCAAGAGATCTAACGTATACATATATGTAAAATGTGTTTGAAAAAACAAATCGCCAACCAGTTTGTCCTTATATACGATTTTTGTAATTCTCTGCTGTCAAGTTTGAAAGGGAAAAATAGAAAACTGTTTAATTTCTTACTTGCATACAAATTGATCTATTTGGTGCAAAGGCTAAAGAATGATTGTGGACATGAACATGGTAGCTTTCTGCTTTTTCATCAATAGACCAGCCCCAACAATCTCCAGTTAATTTCCATGTGATGATGATACCAGACAAATCTTTTTGGATGCTCTTACATGTGTCATTTTATGATCTTTACAGCTATGGTTGTTGGATCCAATGGCTAAGAGTGTTGCAGTTGTTAACCTGAGTCAATTTTAAACGATTTTGCCCAGCGGTTCTGATGTGTTTTACACGATGGATACGGATGAGCTGTGATTACATGAACAGAACTAATGTAGCAACTTTCAATGAAGCGTTGATTGTAATTAAGAAACTGAGAAAGGAATAACAAATCGGTAATGACATCACTAATCTGAATCACCGTTCAGGGATTAAATTAGTGTCGGATGTTATTTGATCGAAAGGAATTACAAAGACTGACATGTCGCAATGGCAATGTAACCATGATTTCGTCACTTCCATCGTTTGACTACCTCATAAGATAAGACCGGTTCATTATTATTTTGATCTACTACACCAAAAATGGTAGCAATGCAAATTGCAAAGCAACCCTCTTTAACATTATGAAAAAAGAAAGTCCAAATGATATATCTATATTTCTATGGCCGGAGTGCAGCTGAGATCTTACCAATTTCAGATAGACCAAATAAGAATTCAGTCCTGGAGACAACATTTCCAAGGCGCTAATTATACTATACATAGGAGATTGTTCTCTTTTATTGAGAATAATTTCCTAGATCCACGCCATATAGAGAAATAGGCTGCTGGTCAAACTGGCATGTGAAACACAATTGTTTTATGATTTCTAAGATTACGTTTCCTGATGGCTTTAACAATCTTTCAAGCCCACCAGCCAGCCATCGTACAAAGGTCAAAACGGTAAATATCCAAGATCTTAGGTTCTAAGACTGGTTCTCGTAATAAAATATAAAAAAATGGGTCAAATAGCATTCGATTTAGTCGGATCAAACTTGCTAAATTCATTTAAAGATTGCTACAGCAAACATAGGAGAAAAGAAATAGTAAGCAGTAGGTAGGTGATCATGCTACAGCTAGCTAATATACAATGCCATCACATATGAACCCTTTGTTTGTTACAGTAGTTGTTCTCCGTTTTGATGTACACCCACTAACGAAACGGATGATACATGATAAAATTACTGTAGAGAACTTGGATTTTAGCCAACCATATTAAGGAACATAATTAGAAAATGTCATCTTAGCAAGAGTTGGTATACTGTATTTGTATGGCATATATGGGAGATATAGGAGAAAACTGTGGTGAAAATCCGCAACCTAATTCTCTAGCCAGCAATGTGACCGTGGGCATGAACCAAAAATGGGGGAAGGTGATGCTCCAAAATACCCAAGAGATCTCTTCCCCGGCTCACATCTTCCAGTTCCATGGACACGCCTCCAAGCCTTCTCACAGCTTCAACAAGCTGCCCTCTTAGCCTTTGCGAAAATAAACTACCACCAGCAGTAACACATTCTCTATACAGTGGCAGGTAAGCAATGGCCACCTTGAGAGGGCCAGGCAGATCCCTTAAGCTTATAGGAGATCCACCCCATTTCAAAATCCTCATCAAGTTCATGTAATGTACTTGTCCTTGCCTTACTCCATCCAAGAATGCTGCCACCGACCAGTGCTCTTGCAGAAATGCCTTCAGCTTAGGGGCAATAGCCTCGTCATCAGACCTGGCGATGCTATCTGCTACGGAATAAGTAGCTCCAGGGTCACCCAGGAAGTCAGAACGCAGTAGAAACGCCACACCTTCCAGAGACCTACCACTTCTCTCACCAGCAGCCTTGAGAATTTCTATGCTGAGTGCTGCCAGAACATGTTGAGGAACACGAGGGAGGAGATAAGCAGCAACTTCAACTTGGCTACTGGAAGTGGCAGTGGTAAGTGCAAGGCAAAGTTCCATGTCACGGCAACCCCTTTTTACAAACCATTGGACAACCTGCATACAACCCCTTTCTGCTGCTCTCATCAAAGGACCCAAGAAACCCACGGCATTGCCCTCTTCCACTAGACATTCCATTGTACCAATTTTACAGTAATGTGAAGCAAAACCCAGAGCTAGATCAACATCAACATCCAAGCTGTTCCTTTGAGCAATCTATACAGAAAACAAACACAAAGAGGGTGAGCCTTAGAGCAACTGTTAAAGTTGCTCTTTTGTGACCAGGTTCGAATCACGAAAATAGAACCCAAATTTGAATCAACACAAAAGTGTGGAAATGTCAGATAATAAAATTATATGTACTTAATCAGCTATTCTGCAGAATCTGATGTAGTTTGCAGGATCAGAAGAAGGAGGAAAAAATGGCAGATGTGTAAGTCGGTATGCTGTATGCCACATTCATAATATAACAGAGTGACTCAATTGAGCCACGAATGCAAATCCCACATGCCATGAAATATTGAATGGTTTCCAGGTAGAGAACACCTTTAGATATGCAAATTCATGACACCTTATTGTTTTGTAGGCACTTGTCTTATCCTTCTTGATGTTAATCAACCCACATGAATAGTACATCAAGGCACTATCCATCTTTCAAAAGGAATTATAGGATAATAAAAGTAATGATAAATGCTCCAAAAGTAAATACTTATACAGCTGCCTAACGAGTGATAACTAGGCCATCGAGAGTCCTGTGGAGGGCTTTACACAGGAAATCCAGAGAAAGAATATGCTATAAGTCAAACAAAGGGAAGCATCCTTAAAACTTCAACCAATAAATAAGTAATAAAGCATATGATAGTTAAGTGTTTCCTGAAAAATATGCAGGAGAAAGCTATACAGTAGATATCAACACATAGGATATTCCAAGGATAGACCCATAAAAACTTAAATTCTGAAGTAAAACGCACTGCTTAGTCCATCAAGCACTCTTGAGGAAAATATCTTATTCATCAATCAACAAGCAAAGCATCCTAGTTGTTGTACAAATCGGTCCTTCAATCTCAACTATTAAGCTTGCTAATCATCTATCATGTTATATGGTCAAGTGATTAACAGAAAAGGATTTCTCACAGATAGCTGGTGTTTCTTAATGTTACATCACTCTGTTCTTTCAAGAACTCTTTCCCAGATGGAAAAACACCATCTATTACCATAGCCTCTAAACACAAGGAATTACAAGCATCGGGGTGCAATTAAAAACCATTAAAAGCTTTTAAATACAGTTAATCAGTCTTGGTCATGGCATTTCCCTTCCTCGTTAGCTCCCTAGAATCATGCAGGGCAGTCAAATCTAGGAAGCAGTAGGAAGCACCAATCTTGCATCTCCTTCACAGGCCCAACTGTCTACCAAATTGCCAAAATTTGCAACTAATGATGCAATAATTCCTTTCCTAGTTTCAAGTGCTGCAAGACATTCATTTATTGCTAGGAATGCAAGTGAGTGTATTGTTGTTCCGGTAAGACACCTTGAACATTACCTGCAACAAGATCCGCACAAGCTCTGTACTTCCAAAACGAGAAGCTTCAAGGAAACATTGATTAACATTGTCAGCACCACCTTCAACCAACATACCCAGCAATCCTTGTATTGCAGTAGCAGATATTCCAGACGCCCAGCCAGGATCGAAAGAACTGGAAAATAGAGTAAGAGGGAAACATGCTGCATCAAATGCCTCAGTAAAATCCTTCCCTGTAAGTTGATTGCCAGCAAGATCTAGATATGTCTTGAATGCAGATAACTGGAGTTGAATCTCTACATCTGAGTTATGACTCACTCTACCCCTCTTCCCCTCACAACGCGAGTGGAAACCTATACATTTTAGAGCCCATTCAGTAAACTTTTGAACCTTGGCACCAGCTTCTGCCTTCAGGACCTCATCCCCATTGCACTCTTGCAGACGCTCGTGCAACCTGGTTAGATATTAAAGGCAACAAAGAAATTACTCAATAGCATTCTGAGAAACCAAATTAGAGTCATCCTATAAACAATCTGCTACTGCAGCCATTCATTTTTCTTCTTTTATTAATACATTTAAGTGCAGAGAGAGCAAATATGTAATATCCTGCAATTTGGATAATCAATGGTAACTTCTGATCCTCTGCACTCCTGATTGGTATCTCATCCCAGAGGCTTCTCAAGCATTGATATGACTTATAAGGACTGATCAAAGAATAGATAAATTCACACCTCAAGAAGTAAAAATATTTTTAAAACATGGAAGCAACATTTAAATCACATAAATGTTGAAATCTAGTATCACAATTTGAGGGAAACCCAAATTATTACTTTTGCTTCATCAAAAGTAACTCAAAACTAAGGGAGGACAAAAACAATATCAACAAAGAGAAAAACAAGTATGTATGAGCAGACAAGCACGCATAGCAAAAATCCAAGTAATGAACACATAGAAGCAGCAACATTACAACTGATGAACTGATAGGGGCATCCAAAGACGATCCTTACACCTTATGAGGATCAAAGAAAGATATTATCTTCTGTTCCCTATATGTGAAAAAAAAACATTTTAAAACCATAAGGAAAATTTTTCTGCAAAAATAGTTATCCCGTGCCCTATGTTTCTTCAAACAAATTAAAAGAACCAAGCGCTTCTACTATCTATCACTAATGACTGCTTTATATTTTAGCTACATATAAAGCTCCAATTACAAACACGAATCAAGACCTATCACCAAAAGATACTTCACAACAATTAGTTATGAGGAAACTTAACAGCCAAATTGAAGATAATATCAGTGATTGACATTAATATAGATATTTCATCCAATTTACCATGTTACAAACTGGAAACAAATAAATCAAAGAAAAGCATTTAAGAGGGCGAAATCGAAAAGGAGCGTCTCTCAACGGACAGGAGGAAAACCACAAAAAGTACAAGAGCATGTCTATGAGCGTCAGAAGCTTGGAATCGGCAGAAGTTGACAAGTTTGAAAACAAAAGTGCAACTGGTGTTTAATGTTTTTATAGTTTCACAGACTAACTGTCAAGACATATGCAGAATTCGCCAATTCAAGTATGTGCCTTATTTGAAGAAGTGTCAAATGTGTGGACAAAATCAATCACAAAAAAGCATCATCACCAAAAAGGGTAACTAATGTAATCCCACGTACCAATGCATATAGTTAAGAATGAGTAAAAGAGGACATATCAATATAGTAACAGACAACGATCACGTCAAATACTTATTAGTAAACTGCTAGATTTGGTTGTACAAATACAAGCAATAACTGCGACATCAAACTGAAAATTCACAAAGATATGTTACAGCTACCTTAGTACGCCCTAAGTTTGCATGCATCCATATAAACACGGGCAGGCTTTACACAAATATTCACATGTTTCCACGGCCATACTCATGCTTTTGAAGGAAAACAACCTAAATAAGAAGACAAAGTGTCTAGATCTATCTAATCTTGAGATTGCAAATTCTTTTTTTCTGTTTCTCTTTCTCGCAATGACATACCTTTGGGCCATTACTGTCACTGTGTCTGAAAGACTCATTGTTCGACTCTGGCATGCTGAAACACATGAGGCAAGAAAGGAAGTCCTAAGCGCAGCTCTAGTGAAGTCATAAGCACCATTGGCGACAATCTTCTTAATCAATCCAGTGATTCCATGAAGCTCTTGATGTGTACTCAAAAACCAGATAGAGTCCAGTGTGATGCACAAGGCATCATTGAGGGTCTGTCTATCTGCCAAAAGAATTAAGCTTTCAGCAAAATCCCAATCATGGGAACTCACTGCACCCTGAAACAATCGACCTAGCTCAATCCTGTCTTGTCTACTGAGCCTCTTCTCGGGGCCGGCATTCTCCTTCTTCCCAGTGCCAGTCTCTATCCCAACCAGTTGCGATTTAAGCTTCTTGATACTACAACTACAAACATCAGATCTTCTTGATTCTTCACTTATAAACTGTGCTTCTCTTGAAAATACATCACTTCCCTCACCTTTTTCAGGAGTAAAACACTGATCCACGTTACTTGCATTTCCAATTTCATTTTCTTCTGTTTCCATTTCTGCAGAGAAAGATTCTTCAGCATTTATCTCATTCCCCATATGTATACCCGCATCATCTAAAAGTGCCATATCATTTTCCATTCTTCCTCACTCTTCAACCACACCACTTAACCAAACCAAAAGTATTATAATCAAGCAGCACTAGAACAAGGATACATGGTTTCAAAAAGCCATAACTGAAAGCACCTTTTGCTGTAAATACTGACAATTTTCTCCACCAAAACCTCAACTCCGATAAACAACTTCTTTATGACTAAATATAAGCCACACAACCTTCTCCAATCCAGATAACAAGCAAAACAGCAATGATGGGATATAAAGGAGAACAAGAGCAGCCGATAAGAACTCTTTATATCAAGGATATTTTAGGTGCAGAACCAAAATTTGCATCTCGGCCTCGTCAAAGGTCATAGAAATAATCTGAAAAAAGCCACGAACAGCCGAAACGCAAACCCAATTGTCACCCAGAAACGAAACCCTAGAAAGCAGAAACCTTTTCGTCACCAATCAACCAAAAAGTATCCAGAGCCAAATCATAAAACACAAAACCCATTTGCATCAAGACTCAGGTGTTGCAAGTAATGGACATATAACCATGTAGCTAATTCAGATAAATTAAAAAAAAAAACTAAAATGAAGAAAAACACACATCTTTTTAAGGAAATGAACCACCAAAACTGTGTGTCCAGTAAAGGGTGATGATAGAGGCGTTCGTAAAGCGAGAAAAGAAAAGGAAAGAGAAAGAGCAAAAGAAAGAAAGAATCTAGGGACAGAGCAGATACAGTAATCAGCAACAAAAAAAAAAAGAAAAAAGAGAAGACAAAAGCAAGAGAGAGAAAGAGAGAGGGCAAACCTCAATTGTAATAAATTGAGAAGTATGGGAGAGAGAGAAACCCTATGCCTCTTCTATACTATTATCAGTTTATGTTTTGGGCATTTCATATGATCTTAATGGTTCTCCTTTTCTATATGTAATCTAATGTAACTCAAAAAAAAAAAAAACCATATCTATGAATTAATTTATAGTTAAGCAAAAACTTCATTTTCGAGATAATTGAATTGCTCGAAAAAGGGTCATTAATTGTACGTAACTTTTTTTTATATTTTAACTACCAAAGAATTATTTATGTTATTTAAATATATAATCGTTAGATTAAAGAATAACCTTATTTGCTGCTTAAAAATTCACCCTCAATTCCATAAAAAAAGAAAGATGTTAAGATCTTACCCGATAAATGAATTTTTATTTTTGCATCATTTTTTTATTGTCACATATTTATCAAAAACAGTCTCTCTATTATATAAAGGTAAGGTTGTATATTATCAGACTTTTTAAGACTCTATTTTATTGCAGGACTTAGGAATGAGTGTGATAATAACAATGATACTGTAAAGTAATAAAATTAAGAACTTATATAATAAATAATTTATTATTTAAACAATTTATTGAAAATATGTTATATAAAGTAATAAAATTAAACGTAGCAATTAATCAGTTTTTTAATAAAAGAAAATAGACGAAAGGAGGAGACAGGAGAGAGGAGAAGAAGGCAACTTTACTCTTTTAACTGACTGAACTCGGAACTGATGGGCACATGAAAGTGAGAGTCGTCACTAAAAAATGAGAATAGTGAGGAAGTGGGGCCTCATGCTCATCTCATGTATTGTTACAATCATTACATATACGCATACAATACACACTCCTCTGCTCTGTCCGTTTCTCCTCCTCCTGATTCCGTTTTATTAATTGTTTTGGTTACAACACATATCCATTCATTGGACACCTGTGTCCACCTAAAGACACAACGATTGAAAGATTGCATTAAATTAATATTTCTGAATTTACGTAAGTGTACAATTAATTCTGTGTAACATTATGTACGGAATTGTCATTTTTAATCAAAAATACATCTTGTCCTTTTTGTTCAACGGGTAGGAAATCATTTTCATGTGTGAGGTGACCAGTCGAATAAGGGGAGCTATTAATGGCTACTGCACATGGGCATGGCACTCTCAATAACTCACG
>JAOQMQ010000005.1:6296620-6307825 GCA_027563845.1 Erythroxylum subrotundum | reverse complement strand
CTTCCTCAAATGTTGCCAAACCCATTTCCCAAAACCTCAAGAATCTTGCCAAAGCCGCAATCTTGGTTGGTGTTACTATTTCTATGGCTACCAAATTCTCCATCTTGCTGGCTAAGGCCCAAACTCCTGCGACTCTCGCCAAGTAGACATCTGAACAAGTCTTGGAAGACGATCAAAAGGAAGCAGAAAACGAAAGCCAAAACAAGACCGACCCCTTAGGCCAATTCCTCAATTCAAGTATTGAAGCCGTTGAATCTTTGAAGACCCTTTGCAGAAAAAGCTCGAGAATGGAGAAGACGGTGAGGCTTTGAAGGTACTAGAGCTCTAGACCAAGGGTTTAAAACCGGTCCGGTTCAACCAAAAAAGGTTGAACCGTCCGATTTGTATATAAAGAGGTTATTAAGTGAAACCGGACCGGACCACTGACCGGTTTAAACCTTTTTCGGTCGGACCGGACGGTCCGGTCTGGTTTTTAAATCATGGTTTGCTTCTCTTCTGTCCAAGTTGGAGTTTGGTGGACATCAACCAAACCTAACTTGGACAAAAGAGAAGCAAAAACTGGAGCTGCCAAAGCCTTAGTAAAAAGATCTGCTAACTAGTCCTTGGAAGAAACATGAGTAGGAGCAACAAAACCCAGCTTGTATTGATCACGAACCACATGACAATCAATATCAAGATGTTTGTGCATTCATGAAAAACCGGATTAGCAGTAATATGTAAGGCAACCTTGTTATCACACCATAAAGGAATAGGTGAAGTAAAAGAAATCTGTAAATCACGCAACACATAAGAAATCCATAACAATTCACACACAGCTGAAGCCATGCTGCGATACTCTACTGCAGCAGAAGGTCCAGAAACTGTGAGCTATATTTTAGTCTTCCAAGAAACTAAAAAACTCAAGAAAACACAAAACCCAGAAATAGATCTTTTAGTCGTCAAACATGATCCCCGATCAGCATCACAATAAGCCACAAGTGAATAGATAGACGATACAGGAGAAACAGAAGATGCAGTGGAAGCAGGAAAAAACAAACCTTTAGAACCACAACCTTTCAAATATTTCAAAAAGTGAAGAGCAACATCCCAATGGCCTTGACAAGGAGCATTAAGGAACTGACTTAATTGTTGAACTACAAAAGTAATGTCAGGCTGAGTAAAACTCAAATATAGTAGCCTACCAATTAACCTTCGATACTGCCCTACATCATCCAGTAACTGACCAGATTGGTCAGTTAAATGTAAGCCTTTAGGTAGTGGTGTAGAAACTGGTTTTGCTCCAGTCAAACCCGATTTAGATAGAATGTCCAAAACATACTTCCTCTAATTAACATACAAACTAGTAGATGACTGAGCAATCTCTAAACCAATGAAGTATTTAGCTGACCCAAGATCCTTAATGGTAAAAGCAGTATGCAGAAAACTTTTAACATCATTTAAGACAACTTCAGATGATCCAATCAACAAAATGTCATCCACATATATAAGAAGTACAACAAAAGTAGAACTAGTGGATTCGGTAAACAAGCAATGATCATGTTGTGATTGCACAAAACCATAAGAAAGCAAATGCTTAGTAAATTCACAATTCCATTGTTGTGAGGCTTGTTTTAAGCCATATAAGGATCGATTTAACTTGCAAACTTTATTCGGTTCAGCCTTAGTATACCCATCCAGAGGTATCATGTACACTTCCTCATCAAGAAAGTCATGAAAAAAAAAGCATTATTCACATCTAACTGATGTATAGGCCAAGAAAAATATGCTGCAACAGTTAGCAATAAACGAACAGTTACTGTTTAGCAACTGGTAAAAAACTATCAGTAAAATCAATTCCTTCAATTTGATGATATCCTTTTGCAACTAACCTAGCCTTATAACGGTCAACAGTCCTATCAGGCTTAAGTTTCACCTTATAAATCCACTTGGAACCAATGGCCTTTTTACCATATGGTAAAGGAGTTAAAATCCAAGTTTGATTAGATTCCAGTGCAGCCAACTCCTGCTGCATAGATCTTACCCAATGTACATTAGATCTAGCCTGATGATAAGATTGAGGTTCCCGAATATTTGAAACATTTGCCAAAAAAGATATGTATGCGGACGTAAGATGTGGGGTAGGTATAAAAGGAAAAGTAGAAGGGGTATAAGCCGATGAACTACAACCTGAATATGAAGATAAAACATTGTTGTTGGTTGCTTGAGACGCAAAATCATTTAGCCAAGTTGGTTTATGTGATATTCTGATACTTCTACGCAACTTCAGGAGTGGTAGTAACTGGAAACGTTGAAGAATGAGATTGGTACTGTTGTCGCCTGCAACCAAATTAAAAAAGAAATCAACTTCCGTTAATACAAATTAATGTAGTAGTGATAAGTGGATATCGTTCCTATTAGGAATTTTAACGGTAAAGAGTTTACGAGTTCAAAACTAAAATAAAGTAACGAAGGGGGTTTGCAATTCACGTAAAAATTAAGAATGTAGAAATAACAAAAAATGAAAATTAACAAAAGTAATTGGATCTGAAAATTTAATAGAAAAACTTTGGTTTCGGGTTACCGATATTATCACGCTAAAATGAATCCTTGATATAAAATTTCAGTTCATTAATAAACATTCATTGGAGGATGTTTTCTCTTAGGTATAAATGACTAGAAACATGTATTCTAAGCATTCTTATTAATCAATAACTTAGATACGATGGTAGGTTCAATTGAATAATAACTTTAAGAACTAAGAAACCAATGAACAAGATAACACATGTACGACATACAATTAATCAAGATGAGTATCTTCTTAGAATTTTCGTCTCTAACGTAAAGAAGGTAATCCTAATTGCTACTTGTGATTAACAAAACTGAACATCATATTTCATTAATCTAGCTATTAAACGAATCAATCCCTAGTTGTGCACCTAGAAATCAATCAATTTAATTAGAAAAAGTAATTCGAAAGATACTCAATGTTCATCAACAAAACAAACTTTATTGAAACATCTCACACATAATAGATGATAACATGGTTTCCCTCAACCAAGAAAAGGGGTTTAGTTACTCATAACGAAATAATGAAATTGAAAATTAAAGAAATAACAAAACATATAGTCTCCATCCCTGGTCTTTCTTAGAAATCTGAAAAATCCCTAAAGGAATAAATTGAAAAACTAACTATGGCTGTCGAGAAAACCAGAAGAAGAAAAATGCAGAAAAAAACGTAAAACTACTCCTAAGGGCTCTGGTGAACAGTAACAAACCTAACCTCCTTTAATGCCTCCCGATCCCTTCCTTTTCCATCCTCTTTTGCCGATCACACCTCCCACGTGTTCAGATTGCAATTCCCCAGCAATCTAATCTTCCAAGATTATGAAAATCTCAAACGAATCAAATTTGAATTTGAAAACAGATCTGCAGATATTTTCTATCCTTACACGTGCCCACGCTTAATCACTGAATTTGCTGCCAATCTGGAATTTTCGGGGTTTCTTTGTTTCCTTTGCATCTTCTTGACTCAATTTCATCTCTTCAGTGTTGAAAATCATCTAAGAACATTTAAGAGACAAATCCATCAATTTTGAATAATAATTTCAACATATGAGAGAGATTTATATATTAAATAAATACAAAATGGCAACTTAACAAATTCTACCACACCAAACCTTTGCTTGCCCTCGAGCAAACATGCCAAATCACTACACTTTATCAATTCTTCCTTTATAAGATTAAATATACACAATCCATTAACTTGGGCCAGTAAGACTTAACTTGCAACATATATCATAATCACTTTTCACCGATACAAATAAACAAAGTCAAAATAAGACATCTTTGTTCAAAAGTAAATATGAAGCCAAAGTGAATTCTTCTCACAGATTTCTCTCTTACGCTCAAGTGTTTAAGGTCAAAGTGTTTAACTCAAATCTCTCTCTAACAGATTGCACTACCATAGGCTTGCAAATTCACCAGTTATCATTCATTCGGATTATATGAGCTTATAGATCATAAGGACTTTATTATGGGTTGTAATGAGGCTAGGTTCAAAGGTAAGGTAAAAATGGCAAAGGGTTGATCACAAGCATTCATAAAGTATCAAGTAAACGGGACATTCAAATTAAAATTCTAAGATAACCACATGACATAAAGAACTACAACTACTCGTACTAATTAATGCTACCATGCTTTATTCTTTTTCTTTTTCTTTTCTTTTTTTTTCTTTTTTTCTCCTTTCTTTTCCTTCTTTCTCCCTTTGCTTTTTTTTCTTTTCTTTCTTTTCTTTTCTTTTTTTTTACTTCACTAATGCTAAGAACAAAGGAGAACAATAAAAACAAGAGAAATTACTAGCATTATAATTTAATAAACACATGAGTAGAAGTAGCCATAAAAGTATCTCATAATAAAATACAGGACAAAAGTCCCAAATTACTCATTGCTTCATTCAATTTATGATAGGGTAAGGATAATGGAGTTTTTGGGTTTCAATATAAGGTGATTGATTGAAAAACAAGGTTAAAGGTTCAAAAATGTTTGCAAAGGGAAAATAATTAGGTGGGTCATTTTGAGGCTAAAGGGTTTAAAAAAAAGGAAGGCCTTAATCATTTCTATAGTCCATATAATCAAACAAATTCAATCCGGTTCAGTGCAAGTTCTGAAGGCAAACATGACTAGAGGAACATCACACAATTCAAAGAAATAGAATGACATAAAGATGATGTCATTAAGGCTCAAATTTCGCCCACAGGTTTAACTTAAGATTTCACTTCAATTCCACAAATTACCTCATCACTCAAATGTGAAAATTTTGATTAAGTTTACAAGATCAGTTATTGCAATCAATCAACATGATTCACTTAAAACTCACTTAGCCCAATTTAATTTCATGCTTATACTCAATCTCATCCAAACTAATATGACAAAGCTTTATGGTTTAACACACAACAATCATGCAAAAATTGACAAAAATGACACAAAACCAAAAAATAACCACACACAAGAAACTCCAATTCCTAAATTCCCCCACACCTAGACCAACATTGTCCTCAATGTTAGGATGTAAAATTAAAGAAGCGTAAATTTAAAAGAAAAGGAAAAAGAAAGCGTCTCTATTTGGAAATGCCGAAGTCATGGTGTTGGCGAATGTGGAGGTTGAAAGCCTTCATACTCCCAATAGGCCATCAAGTTGTGTTCCATTCAGTGCATTCTATGTTCAAGGCGATCCTCCAAATTTGTTTGGAATTGTTAGTGGCTACTTGTTTCATCTGGTGGAGCCCGAATTTGTGCAGCTGGTCTTATAGTGGGAAGAGTGGTTGGGCCCGAAATTGTGAAAGCTATTCGGCCATGACTACGATACACAATGCCCATCCTGTGCAAACAATCTAAATCCAAAGGTTTTATGTCACACGCCACATTCATGTTAGTATTATCAAGATCTAACACTTCCAAATTAATTGCTGATTGTGTGATATAGGAACCAAGGGTTAAAGGTTTAGATTTCTTATGTAACACCGATTGAAATTGTGTTATAAGCCAATAACCTAAATTCACAGGAATGTGCCTATCCATACATCACAGGAAATGAAATTCTACTTTAGACAAAGTTCCCGCAGAATCCTTACGACCCAAAAAATTGTACGCTAAGAGTCTATGAATGATTTTTAAAACAAGATTTCTGAGAAATGAACTCTTAGAAGTACTAGCATTGTATGGATTAGTATCAACAGATCATTGACGCCATAATTTAGATGCATTAAAGTCTTCATGATAGTCACATTTAGCATTGATAAACATCTCAGTTTCAATTTCAGCATTGCAAACAAATCCCATAGCGACATTGAATTCAGCAATAGATAATGTAAATTCTTTCCCTATCAACCGAAATTCAACAATCCCTTTTGTGAACACATCAAACTCTTCATTGCAATTAAATTGGAATATGCTATAGAATTCCCTAGTTAATTCAACATAGGCAGGGTAATTAATTCTAGCAAAGACACTCCAACCAATTGGACCCATCATTTGTGTAAATGAATCATAAACTTGCAGTGCTTGAAGAGTGTCAGAAAGTATATACTGACAGGGATAAATTTTTCTTTCACTGAGTTGTTAAAATCGCATCGTATCTTTTGGAAGTCGAAAATATGTGCATCCACCACTTCTGGTATTCGACTGGCTTCGGTTTTCGAATTCTTTTCCTCTCCTTGTTTGGTGTCGTGATGATGGTCCTGGGGTAGTAGCTGAACTTGGTGTTGTCTGCATGGGGATTGCCGCATTAGGACTTTCTGTGGTGAAGGTGGGTTGTGGTGGTGTTGGAAGGTCAACATAAGACCGTATTGGAGTTGCTAATCTGCGAGATTCACTCTTTCTCCTTGGTATTGTGTTGAATTCATGAAAACGCAGACCTGAAAGTTGCAAAAGAAGAGGAAAGAAACCAATAAAATCACAAGTTAGGGCTAGGTTTGTTTTCGGTGAAGAATAGGATAGAATGTGGGTTAGTGTATGGAAAGTGTGATTTAGTGTCCAAGAGATGAGTATTGATGTGTGGTATCTGCAGTGAAACACGGTGATAGAAAAGTTGAATGAAAGAAGAAGAGGGAAAAGAGAGGGGGAAATAGGCGGCGGCAGGAAGAACAAAATTTTTTATTTTTATTTTTAAAATTAAAAGATAAAAAATGAAAATTGTAGAAATGAAAATGTTAAATTAAATTCCTAACTAAATGAAATAAACCTAATAAAATGAAAATAAAAACAGCTGAAAAATAAAAAGCATAAACAAATTTGAAAATTTTACGAGTTTCCCCAAGTGTGCTTCTTTAAAGTCTTTAGCTGGACATATTTCTTTACTTACCTTATTAGAAATAGGTTGGGGGTACCAACTCTATTATTTCTTCCACTCGCTCAATCGAAAAATTCTGGTAATATGGCTTCAGGCAGTGTCCGTTAACTTTAAATACCTTAGAGGTATCTAAACGTTGAATTTCTACCGCACCATGAGAAAAAACGTTAGTAACAATAAACGATCCAAGCTAACGAGATCGTAATTTCCCTAGAAATAACTTAAGCTTCGAGTGATAAAGAAAAACTTTTTGTCCGATTGAAAATTGTTTTCTAGAGATCATGAGAAACTTTAGTTTTTTCCTTATATATTTTTACATTTTCAGATGCTTCATTACGAATCTCCTCTAATTCTTGCAATTGCAATTTTCTATTGTTACCAACTTCTACCTGATCCATATTCAACTGTTTCACAACCCAATAAGCTCTATACTCTATTTCTACAGGTAAATGACAAGACTTACCAAAAACTAACCTGTAAGGCGATATGCCGATCGGAGTTTTGTACGCAGTGCGGTATGCCCACAAAGCATCGTCCAATCTTAAGCTCTAATCCTTTCTATTTGGATTCACCACTTTTTCCAATATGGATTTGATCTCCCTGTTGGACACTTCAGCTTGCCCACTTGTTTGCGAATGATAAGCTGTGGAAATTCGATGGGTTATACCACATCTCTTCATCAAAGCCTTAAAAATCTTGTTACAAAAATGGGTTCCACGATCACTAATGATAACTCTAGGCATTCAGAACCTAACAAAAATGTTAGATTTAACAAAATCTATAACAATTTTAGCATCGTCAGATAAAGTAGCCTTAGCTTCAACCCATTTCGAAACATAATCCACAGCTAACAAAATGTAGTTCTTACCAAAGGAAGAAAGAAAAGGACCCATAAAGTCTATTCCCCAAATATAAAAATCTCACATTCCAGGATGTTCGTGATTGGCATTTGATTTCTCGATCCTAAGTTACCTGTTATTTGACAACGATCGTAAGACTTGCAAAACATGTAAGAGTCATAAAATAACTTAGGCCAAAACAGTTCACATTTCAAAAATTTTCGAGCAGTTCTTTTGGGATCAAAGTGTCCCCCCACACACAGATGAATGAAAAAAAATGTAAAATAGAAGGAATTTCATCATCCGTGACACATCTCTTAACAATCTGATAAGAACAAAATTTCCAGAGGTAAGGCTCATACCAAATGTAGTAGTTAGCCTCTCGCTTAATTTTATCTCTCTCAACTCTAGATAAATCACTAGGTAAAGACTTAGTTACTAAAAAGTTTACTATGTCCTCATACCATGGAATTACTTGTTGAATTGCGAAGAGACTCTCATCCAGAAATTTGTTGTGAAGAACATCAGATGCGGTACTCGGTGTGATCCTACTTAGGTGATCGATCACCAAATTTTCAGCTCCTTTCTTGTCGCAGATTTCCAAATCAAATTCTTGGAGTAGTAAAATCCATCGAATCAATCTTGGCTTGGCTTCTTCCTTATTCACCAAATATTTCAAAACTGCATGGTCTGAATAGATGATCACCTTCGTCCCTAACAGGTATGACCGAAACTTCTCCAATCCAAAGACTACGACTAAAAACTCCTTCTCCGTCGTAGAATAATTTTTCTGGGCATCATTAAGTGTCATGGCCGTATAATAAATAACATGAGGTACCTTGTCCACTTTTTGGCCCAGCACAACGCTAACTGCATAATCCGAAGCATCGCACATCAACTCGAATGGCATATCCCATTACGGTGGCTGAATAATCGGTGTTGTAGTGAGTCGCTCCTTGAGTTCATCAAATGCATTTTTGCATGGCTCGTCAAAATCAAACTTCACGTCTTTTTGGAGTAATCTACACATGGGTTGCGCAATTTTGGAGAAGTCCTTGATAAATCGCCGATAAAATCCTGCGTGACCAAAAAAAGAATGAACTTCCTGCACAGTCACGGGGTAAGATAAAGATCGAATAACGTCTATGTTAGCCTTATCGACTTCAATTCCCTTCGAAGAAACAGTATGACTCAAAATAATGCCTTTATCAACCATGAAATGACACTTTTCATAATTTAAAACCAAATTAGTTTCAATGCAATGTTTTAGCACTTTTTCAAGGTTGATAATGCATGTTTCAAAAGATTCTCCATAGACTGTGAAATCATCCATAAAAACTTCCATGCAATTTTTCCCAAGATTCAAGAAAATACTTACCATACACCTTTGAAACATCGCGGGTGCATTACACAATCCAAATGACATTCTTCGGTAAGCAAAGGTGCCGAATGGACATGTGAAGGTTGTCTTTTCATAATCCTTAGGTGCTACCAAAATCTGGTGGTATCCTGAATAGTCATCTAAACAACAATAGTGAGATTTACCTACAAGTTTTTCAAGCATTTGATCAATAAATGGAAGCGAAAAATGATCTTTTCTATTAACCGAATTAAGCTTTCTATAATCAATGCATACTCTCCAACCATTTTGAACACGAGTTGGTATTAACTCACCATCGCTATTTTCAATCACAGTTACACCAGTTTTCTTTGGAACTACCTGGACCAGACTTACCCAATTGTTATCCGAAATTGGATAAATAATGCCAACGTTAAGAAGCTTCAAATTTTCTTTCTTCGCCACTTCCATCATGGGTGGATTTAGACGACGTTGGGGTTGCCTCACTTCCTTCGCTTCATCTTCCATCAAAATTCGGTGCATGTAAATAGTGAGACTAATACCTTTCAAATCAGCCACTATCCAACCGAAAGCTTCTTTATTCTCCTTTAACACGTTAATCAGCTGGCTTTCCTGCAAAACCATCAGTTGATTAGAAATAATAAAAGGCAATGTATCTTACTCACATAAAAAGATGTACTTCAAATGACTAGGTAAGCTCTTCAACTCCATCGTTGGTGGGTTGACTAACGATAGCAACAACTTATCCACACTTCTGGACATTTCCACTGACGTGAGCTGCTGGAGTAGTGGTTCAGTGGTCTCTATGTTGAATAATTGCATCTCCACTTGATTGCTGGACAACACCGATTCACTGCCTCGTCTCCACCGTGGTGCTTTTTCCTCTTCCAGTTATTCCAAGGTCATCTTTGTCCTCCAAAATCAAATTTTCCTGCACCCACGTGTCAATAAAATCCACAGAGACAATAGATTGTTCGTCATCCGAAATTTTCATGGTATTATATATATTGAACTTAATTAATTCACCGTCAAATTCCATTGTTAAAGATTCATCATGAATATCTATTTTCGTTCTAGTGGTTTTCAAGAACGACCTTCCGAATAAAATCGAAGTGGAAGAAGATGTATCATCGGTGCCCATATGCAAAATATAAAAATTAGCCGGAAAGTGCATATTCCCTACTTGAACCAAAATATCTTCTAACACATCCTTCGGATAAGCATTTGAGCGATCCGCTAATTGAATCACTACATTAGTTTCTTTAAGAGACCCAACATTTAAAGATTTATAAACATCATATGGCATGACATTTATGGACACACCTAAATCTAACATAGCTCTTTCAATCCGTAAATCACCAATTTAACATGGGATAGTAAACATACCTGGGTCTTGACACTTGGGTGGAAGCTTTTTCTTTTGCAAAATTGTTGAAACGTTCTCCCCCAATTGCACTTTCTCATCAAATTTTAATTTCCTCTTCGAAGTGCAAAGCTCCTTAAGGAATTACACATACCATGGAATCTGTTTAATTGCGTAAAGGAGGAATATTTACCTGAACTTTTCGGAAAGTGTGCCAAATTTCCTTTTGTTGCTCTTCCTTCTTTGCTTTGGCAAATCGACTTGGAAAAGGAGGTGGAATCACCATATTCTGTAGATTAGTTTGCATTTTTTTCTAGTTGTGCAGGTGCCTTTTGTTGGACCTCACACCCTACACTTAAAGTCCAACGTTAAAAGGCGCCTTTTTAATGTTGGACCCCACACCCCACACCCCACCCTTCGGTGTTTGCAGGTTATACTGCGGCGTGTGTTTGGGGGTTATATCCTGGCGTGTGTTTGCGGGTTATACCGCGGCATCCAACACAAATCAGTATTGTCCTCTTTGGTCATGGGTGGAATCTACGATTCGAACCCATGACCTCAAGGTTTTGTTTCACTTTAAGTAAACGCCTCTCACCATTGAGCCATTGTTAGCCCCCGATTTCCTTTTCTTTGGTAAATAAGTTGTGTAATTTATTTTGAGGATTAATTTGATATTTTTAATTTTGGTTGGAATAAATTGAAGACTTTATTGCTTAGGTCATGATGTTTAAATTGAAGGGATTTAGTTAAATTAGAGTTTATTTAATAAGGTGTTAGACTTTAAAAGAATAAGATAGTGTTAGGATAAATTAGGAAG
>JAOQMQ010000005.1:6258860-6283685 GCA_027563845.1 Erythroxylum subrotundum | reverse complement strand
ATTGAATGATTGTAAATAACTGATTATGAACGTGGGCTCAGAGTAATTTCTGTCTATTCCGCACTAATGAATGTTTTAAAAAAAAATTTATACTGAGTTTCGACTGACTGATGTAGTACGCCACCCTCGCCGAGCACGAACTCGGATATCACCAACGATGTCGGGTTCGGGTCATGCAGGAGTGGGGTGTTACGGTATGTGATTCAATTGTGATTTGTTGAGCTTCCTCCATTAATATACCTACATCTTTCTTTAATTTATGAATTACTTTAACAACACTCACTAAATTTGTCATTGTACTACTTAAAAATTATATCTTTCAACCTAAAAGAAAATTAATAATTAATAAGAAAAACATTAAACATATATACAAATAATTTTACCTTATTAAAAAAAACTTACAAAATACTCGGGGTATTTATAAAATCTTCTTCTTGAGTTGTTATCGCTCCATAAAGTTCTTATGAGGGCTTTTAAACCATGGTAAGCCATCATATAACCATTATTTGAATTTAATATCAGGCATGAATCAGTGCAGGCTAGACCTAAGAATGATATTGTATCTTATAGTTCAATACTTCCAGCGATACTCCCGAATGTATAGAAAAAAGAGTGCATGATAAACTGCTGTGAAAAGGCCCCTAATTTGTAAATTTAAAAAGCCCTTCCGATAAAAATTCCAACTCTTCCGAATATATTAAAAATAAATAAATAAATAAATTTCTTATCTAATTCGTGCTTTTGATTGGATTAGCCACAAAGTAATTCCATTTGACTCGTCAACTGCTTCGTCTCGAAGCCACGTCCAAAGCTAGATTCGGACACTTGCAAAAGCAAGTTTCGTTTCTCAATATGCTATTATTTCTGCCGGGCTGGAGAGATAGAGACTTATTCCGAGAGTCCAACCAAAGTGCTCGTTCAGTTACAGTGCTCACAGCGATCATATCCATGGCACACCTTCACCTCGACACGTCTGATTTCGTTGATGATCTCTACTTAGCTGCACAGTTGGACCAAGACGGGGAAGAGTTGTTCCCTGTTTTAGATTCCGATTTTGCTCAAGAGTTGCAGTTACAAGAGGCCCTTTTGGGCTGCCTCAGTCTCTCTAAAATGGTCAGTGCTACTGTCTCGTTGGCCATTACGCCTATCGAACCAGCTCCGAAGTCTGTCTCTGGTGAACCGTCGCAACTCTTTTGCGAGATTTGCACTGAGAGGAAAGAGAAAGATCAAATGTTCAGAACCAACAACTGCGATCACTCGTTTTGCTCCGACTGTATAACCAAGCACGTCGCAACGAAGATCGAAGAGAGAATCCTCGGGGTCAAGTGCCCGGAGTTCAAATGCGATGGAGTGCTGGAGATAGAAAAATGCAGGGGTGTACTCCCCAAGGAAGTGGTTGATTCATGGGAGAAGGCGCTTTGCGAGGAGTCGATCGCAGGATCGGTGAAGGTTTACTGTCCTTTCAGGGACTGTTCAGCGATGTTGATCGTTGATGATGATGAGGTGAGAAGAGAGTTTGAGTGTCCGGATTGTCACAGGTTGTTCTGTGTACAATGCAACGTGGCGTGGCATGCAGGGCTTGAATGCGAGGAGGTGAAGAGATTGAACAAGAACGATAGAAAAAGAGAAGACCTGATGTTGATTCAACTTGCTAGGAATCAGAAGTGGAGTCGATGCCCTAACTGCAAGTTCCACGTAGAAAGGACAGGGGGTTGCCCCCATATCGTTTGCAGGTCACTTCTTTTCCATTCATTTTGAATATTAACAAGTAGAAATTCGTACAAGACATTAACAAGTAGTATGATAGACGTTGCTCTGGACATATATAATTTTAAGTGAGTGGTGTGGAAAACGCATGCAGATGTAAGTTCGAGTTCTGCTACGGGTGTGGATCGCAGTGGGCGTCAAGTCATGCTGGTTGCTCCAGAAATTAAGATCAGCACTCCAAGAAAAGCAGTAGAACGAGACCTAAAGACAAAAAGAAGAGAAAAAGAAAGCCAAAGACTAGGACTTCCACACTTGTACTGGATTATGGTTGAATGTTTGCAACAAACAGAACACTTCTTGGAAATTATATGTAATTGTCATTTTCTATACGTGTCCTACTAGTTTCACTGAATGTGAATGAAATAATATTAACTATCATATTATATCCCAACTATTTTGCCCAAATTTAATTTAAATCTCAAAGCACTTGCATGAAGAGTGCAATGAATTGGTATCATCTTTCATATAATATAATTTGACCATTAATGAGTTACTTCATTGGGTAAGATGTATTTGGTTGTACTTGTACCCATCAAAAGAGGTATCAGATCACTTGTTCCATAATCTTTGTTCTAATCCTATTTCAAAATAAAACGTCGACGTTTTAATAAAACCAAGGGTTTCGGTTTTACTCTCGTCTAAGCCAAGCTAATCCCCTCTTTTCTTTGATTTTGCTTAGTCGTGCTCGATTTTAATCATATTTGCTTAGATGTCTTCAAAGAATTGAAATCTCACTTTGGTCTTTGTCCCAGATCTATACACCTTATTCTGGACCTATTCAGTACCATTTTAATCCCAATGCAATAAATTGGATGGTTGAGATCAAAAGAGGACAAAGGGCATAGAATGGGTACAGAAGATCTGCCCCTTTACCCCAGGTAACCTTTTATCTTTAAAGCTCGTGTTTTTTATCATTCTTTTTTTATTTATTTGAATGAATTGTCGTTTCTCTTATCGCTATGTGATTTTTGTAATAATATTAATCAGTTTTTGCACTAAAGTTTCAAACTTTATTGAGTAAATGGGTTCGAGAAGCTTCAATTTACAATCCTGACCTTAGTTTTGGTGTTATTCATCTGGGATTCCGAATGGTGTGAGACGACCATTGGTGGAACATCGATTCTTCTCTTTTTGGATACAAAGTGACATGATCCGCAAGACAGACCGTTTACATTAGGGACTTTATATGATCTTCTTTGTTAATCTAACTAATAATAGAACTGAATCGATTTCCTTTTTTTCTGTATAAACGTATGGCCTTGTTTGCACTTTGTTTATCTTCCTTTCTCTTTTGATCCAAAATTGGTCTTTATTTTGTTTTGGGGTGAACCAGATTCTAACTTATTAAATGTCTAAAACCATACCAAGTGTATTCAATGGAATTGTTGAATTTTCCTCGTCTCCTTTCATATAACCGTTAATACTCAATTAGCTAGCAGTTGTGATGCACGTAAGAAGTGATAACACTCAGTAATAGATTAGAATAAAACCATTTCTGCCATGATCGTCTGTCAAAAACATCCGCTTCTTCTCATGTTTCAGATAGGTGTTCTATTTGATTGATACATCAATTTGCTACTTCAATTGGAACAAATATAGTACTTCTCAACAGATAATTTTGTAGTGTTTCTTGGTTAATGATGCTTGATTGGACCTAGCCAAAGGTGGAATCAATCATAGTTTGAAAAGATTATTATGTGATTTTATCCTAATATTTTCAAATCCAAACCTGAATAATGGAAAAGGAAACTTGGGACATGCTAATTTGATTTGTTTTTCATTTTCATGACATAAGCTACCTCATTAATCTGGTCACTTGAGAGCTTCTTCTGGGTCTATTTTGCTATGTTTTTTAATGGTTGGTAGGTTTAAGCACCCAATTCAGTTTTCATTCCCCATGTTGCAGGAGAAAGAACTGTGAAGATTACTCATAATTGTAGTGTGTGTTAACGTTTCTTCGATCGTTCGTTCGATTTTTGGTGTGTTTTATTTGTCAAAAGGAGTCAAGCCTTTGACATTTGGTGGTATCAGATTGTCTTCAAGGTACAATTCACGTCTAGATAATGGATTTTTTTGGTGGAGTGAGACAAGCGTTCTTTAATGAATAGGCTTGAGGATTTTAATATGAGTTCAGATCATCTGTATCAATTAGTTTGTTCAAACTATGTGGAGCTTGGTAGGAATAGGATGTGATCTCATAAGCACAGATGTTAATACCGTAAGCCAAGCCTACACAGCTGCCATTGTTCACTACTCCTCAACGTAGTTATATTCCATTTATTTTAATGCAATTTTAGTTCAACTATCAATCCAAAGTACATGTTTTTCTATAACAAATGGACCTTATGTTGTATAATCTAATACTTTAATGAGATGGGTTGAGTTTTTCATGTAAATTCATATGTGTTAAGTGACGTCTCTTTGATGTCATATTCAAACTTGATTTTCATACAATAACACTTAATTGATTGTGATGAAAAAAGTAAGTAACTTCTATTTTAATTCTTTAAAAGAAATAGATTATTCCAGTGGTGGTGACTGACAATTCAGATCCTCCGTTTCAATAAATCTGTTTCAACGATATTTTGCCACAATATGACATCATTTTAATAAAACTCAATTATGTTATGTATCAATTGGCTTTCTTCCAATTAGACTTTAGTGTATGGAAGACAAATCATGACGACAACACAAAGAAGTGAGAGCATAAATAGTGTTGTAAAGACTTATGTCACTTATCAACACAAATTTTTGGAGTTTTTCATCACTTTGAAAGGCTCCTTGAAGATTGTAGATATGAAAAGTTAAAGGCCGATTTTAAATTGAATACAAGTATTCCCTCATTATTGTATCCAATTGAAACTATAAAACATGCAGCAAGTGTTTATACTCCTGAGGTGTTCAAATGCTTTCAAAATGAGTAGTGTAAGCCTCATGATTATTGTATTGAAAGTTTTGGGGAGGTTGGATCAATTATAAAATATCAAACTACCCCTCGTAAAAAAAGTTATTACCATATAGTTACTAATGATTCATCAAATGGAAAAGTTCATTGTAATCGTAGAAAATTCGAGTTTGTTGAAATTTTAGATTCTCATGTTTTGAAAGTTTTTACTGTGAAAATTATTGTGGAGATTCCAAGTCAATACATATTGAAAAGGTGGACACATAAAGCAAAACTTAAATTTGTAAAAATAAGTAAAATCATCATCCCTTATTTTTATCTATTCCAAGTAGGTTGGAAATAAAAATGAAGAATTGTTTGACAAAAATATCTTTAAGGAACTCACATAATTACTTAGCTATAATAATAATAATAATAATAATAATAATTAAAAAAAACCAAAATAGAAAACTATCTTTTTGTTTGTGTTGAAAAAGAATAGTCAAGAATAGTAAATATACGTTGGCAAATAGCGAAGGTTTATTGAGAATCAAACTTTAAATTTTTTGGTTTTCTAGGTTTCTAATCCATTGGGCGAAACCTAACTTTAGCTTGAAAAAAAATAAATAATTTCTTCAAGATATGTAATTATATTAACTATTTTGTATAAGACTCAATAAATTACATATATATTTTATTGTACAATTAATAACTCGAAAAATTGAGCTCAACAATACTGAAAATTACTCAGAAGATTTTTTATTCATATTCAACCAAATAATATCTCAAAAATATTTGATTTAGATAACTCATAGGCTTGATGACGGTTTCATATGAGATAATTGCACTATTTGACATAAGAGTTGATTTGAATTGCATTAAACCAAAAATAATCCCTACAAAGTTATTACAAAAAAGCTAGGAAAGACTCAAAGTTGCCAACAACGCAAAATTTAGGATCAATTACAAAATCGACAATTACATTTGCCCAGGTGAGTTTTCAGTTAAAACCTCTTTTGTGATAGTTGAGGATATACACAAATGGTTATTTTAGGAATGCCTTTCATAAAGTTAATAACCTCTTTCATACTAAGCTATGAAAACATTTCAAAGAAAATAAAAAATAAAAAATGTTGCTTTCCTTTCATATAGAAATCCAAAACTAGGAATATCAATTTGATAAAAGTATGTTCAATTTACAAAAACCAATTAATTGAATAGCATAATCAATGCAAAACAAAAACAATTGACATATTTGAAGAAAGATAAAGTGGCTGAAAGGATAGAGAAACAACTACAAGGCAAGAAAATTTAAAAAAAAAAAAAAAAGAAAAGAGCAATTTTGCAATCAAGTGATCAATGACTTGCTAATCTCCCCCTCAACTTTCCATAGAGTTGTGCAGCCTTTTATGTGAACAAAAATTATGAAAAGGAAAGAGGTGTGCACAAGTTAGTAATCAGTTATAAGCCTCTTAACAAAACCCTGAAGTGGATTAGGTATCTTATTCCAAAGAAAAAAAGATTTGCTTCAAAAATTACAATTCTCAAATCTTTTCAAATTTTGATACAAAATCGAGATTTTGGCAAGTCTACATACACCTAAAAGATAAGTATAAGATCGCTTTTACTGTTCTATTTCGACAGTATGAATGGAATGTGATGTCCTTTAGATTAAAGAATGCTCCCTTTAAATTCTAAAAGATAATGAATAAGATATTCACACTATATTATGAATTTTGCATTCTTTATATTGATGATGTCTTAATATGTTTCTCAATATTAGAGCAACACTTTAAACACGTTAAAACTTTCATCCAAATTATCAAGAAAAATGGATTAATAATATCAAAAACAAAACTTAGTCTTTTTCAAATTAAGGTTAGTTTCTAAGACACTATGTCCACAATGGCACAATCACCACAATTGAGAAAATCTTAGAATTTAGCAACAAATTCTCCAATGAGAAAATTGACAAAAAAAATACGGTTGTAAAGATTTTTAGGTAGTATAAACTATGTTGTGGATTTTTATCCTAACCTAAATAGCTCTACAATCCTCTTCATATTAGATTGAGAAAAAGCAAATCTAGAACTTTGGACAAAAAACATACTAGTTTAGTAAAATAAATCAAAAAAATGGTGAGAGATATCTCTCTCTTACATATAAGTGACCCCAATCCATTTAACATTGTAAAAGCAAATGCTTTAAAATAAGAATACGAAGTACTTTAAATTAATAATTTATTATAATTATCTTAAAGTATTATTTTAAATTGATTTAGATCAGTTACGAGAACTAAGTTGAGTTATTATATTAGTAATATTTGATTAATTCATGAATAATATTTATATCGCATGTCTTTTGTTGTCATTTTTAACTAAAGTTTAAGAGGAGGTTTTTTAAAAAAATTAAAAAATATAAGAAATTTTTTAAGAATTTTAAAGATTTGAAAATTTTATAAAATTTTACAAATAGAAAGTTTATGTCTTTTATCAATTATTTTAAGTTGTATAGTGTAGTTGGTAATGTCTTGAAACTAGTAGCTAAAAATAGTGAAATGGGGGAATTGAAGAAGGTAGAAACTCCTGTGAGGAAAATTTAGGGCATTAGATACTCTATTCCTGTTAATTTATTTTAACCTTGTTTTTGCCCCCAAAATTACGTCGTTTTATGTGGAACTAAATATAAAACGACATTGTTTTGAGACAAAAATAAAGTTGGAAAATAGTAACACAAAAGATTTGAACCCAAAACCAAGCATAGCCAAGCCCTTCTGACTCTTACTTTTGTACGGCCCAAACTGCGAAAGAGCAAAAACAAAAATGAAAACAACGGTTGGTCCAAACAAATATCTGATTTTCTGAACACGTCACCAAAGAGAGAATTTGGTTGTAGCCCAACTTGCCTATATTGACTCTGTATTTGGGTTTTAATTTGTGAAACCAATTTAGTTCATGTGTTGATATTAATTATACAATAAAATCTATATGTAATGTATTGAGTCTTATACAAAATAATTCATATAGTTACAAACCATTAATTATTTCAAAAAAAGTTATGTTTTTTTATGTTTCAAATTCAATTAAGTATTATGATGTTATATCTCAAATATATCTTGTGTCGAGTACAATGTAAAAAGCAATTGGTACTAATCTATAAATGTACTGTTATTTAGTTATAATTCCTGAAAAGTTAAGGTGAAGAAACAATTTTATGTATTCTAAAATATTTAATAGCTTAGTGGTTAAATTGGTTTATTTATTTAGAGATAGCAAAGAGTCGGATCTATCATTAGTCTAATTGCTCAAAAATATGGTTTGAACTCAGCTCAACAATTAAGTCAAATTTGAATCATACAATTCGATTCTCTAAAGTGTCGTTATTTTGGATAATTTGTTTCTCATACTTAATATGGCTGGTGAAAGTTGTAAATAATATATCATTCGTCCCATCAAAGTGGCTCTTAAATGTGAATCTGATTTAAAATTTGGATTATCAAGTTTAATTCATTAACAAATTGAGACTGTATTTAGGCCTCATTTTTAAATGTATAAATTATATTAGCTCAACTTTGATTTAAAAAAGACAAGGAAAATGATTTCATGAGATCAATGTGAAACATTCTCTTTGGTTGATTTTACATGGTAAGTGAAAATAGTAATATATTTGTAAGTTGCTATAGGAACTTATTTATCAATAAATAAAATAATACTTATAATGATCTTTTATGTCTTTTAGGGCAAGATCTCTTTAAATTAATATTCAATAAATTATACAACTTTATTATAATTTAAAACTAAGTTAATATTTAAAATTAAATTTAATAAAATTTAAATATAATTTTATATTTTATTATTTTTATCATATATTTTATATTAAATTCTCAGCGATAGTACCCCACAGGTTGGGTGGGTACGCTGGTTGGCCACTCAAATGCCTGAAAATGTGCACAAATGATTTTACTGACAAAGCATGTAAGATAAGAAAAGAACATAATATCTTGGAAGGCGATTGTAGGAGACGAGAGACGCCAAGGGCCCGGAGTTGGTAGGGGGTAGGCCCCACTTACCAACCCAACCGAACCGGAGGAGCCCCGATCTGGCGGTCTATAGGTGGGTCTGATTGGAGTATGGGCCACCGGAGTCGGGTTCGAAATAGTGCGGACCACTTACAGCCATACAGCAAGTGGATGCACGTGTTTCTTTTTTTTTTTTAATCAATCGCATTGGCCACCCCTATTAAGGAACAAGCACCACTTTTCCCACTACTAGTTAAAAGGTATTAATATATTTTATAAAAATTTTAAATATTTTTTAAGAATTTATCATTACAAAAGTCCATTTTTTCCATTAATATTTGTTTGCAAAATTATTTTTATAAGTAAAATTTATTAATGATATTTAAATTAATGTTATAAAAATAAAGACACATTTATATAAATAAAAGTTAAGGAATCAAATGATAATATAATGATTTAGGAAGTCCAAGTTAGGGTTGGTTTGGCTGGTGGTAGGTAAGATTGAAAATGGTAAGCTATCATTGACTAATAACATGAATTTCCCCAACCTCTTTTTTTTTTTCAATTTTGGTTTTTAGTAAGAGTACTCGTAACGGCACATATTATTAGATCTTTCCAAATTTCACGCGTTATTAGATTTTTTCGAATTTCGTAAGTCGGTGACATTTTTATTAGGTGTTATTGTTGAAAATAAGTTAAAAATTTTAAATCTAAACACTCTCAACAAAAGATATCTTTCAACTTCTTCTAAAAACTTAAACTTTAAAATCATTGTACAAAATAATTTCACCTAATCAATAAAAAAATGAAATCTTTATCATTCAATATCATTCTACTCGCCAATTCCTCGGCGGTTGTTGAGTTTACCAACCATTGCCAACTATTTTTGTATAGTTTTCAACACTAATTAGTACTTTTAAGTAACAATACTTGTGAAAATCCACGTTTGAGCGTTGTATATAAATATATTCCCATTCTTCCTCTCCTCTCACTGAAGGACCAAATCTGAATCTGAAACAATGAAGGTGATAGAAAAGATAAGGTCCGCTCACGGAGTGGAGGGAGCCACCGTCAATGGCGGCTCCACCTCCGACAAGGTCGTATTCTCCTTCGAATTCTTCCCTCCCAAGACCCAAGATGGCGTCGAGAACCTCTTCGAGAGAATGGACCGTATGGTGGTGCATAATCCTTCCTTCTGCGACATCACCTGGGGCGCTGGCGGCTCCACCGCCGATCTCACGCTGGAGATTGCTAACCGCATGCAGAACGTCGTCTGCGTCGAGACTATGATGCATTTGACCTGCACGAATATGCCTGTGGAAAAGATCGACCACGCGCTTGACACGATCAGGGCTAATGGAATCCAGAACGTCCTCGCGCTTCGCGGCGATCCTCCACACGGTCAGGACAAGTTCGTTCAGATCCAAGGCGGTTTCGCTTGCGCTCTCGATCTTGTAATGCACTGAACTGAAACTTCTAGTTGCCTAGTAACTGTTTGGTTTGATCAACATAAGTTAACTTTATGCTTTTTTGCAGGTTAAACATATCAGATCTAAGTATGGTGATTACTTTGGCGTCACTGTTGCTGGTTATCCAGGTTCTTTCTTTAGCCTTTCTCTCCTCTTTTGTGAAATTTTGCTCTTTGTTTGCTAAATTTGCTGTTTGGTTACGTAAATTGTTTCTCAGAGGCGCATCCCGATGTGATTGGCAGTGATGGAGTGGCTACGCCAGAGAATTATCAGAAAGATCTTGCTTATTTGAAGCAAAAGGTCTTTTCTTTTATTCTTTGTCCGTGTTTAACGAAATAAATTCTAAGCTGACACTGCTTCCTCTTTAGTCTGTGATCCTAATCTGGTGTTCTGATTCTTATAGGTGGATGCGGGAGCTGATCTGATTATTACTCAACTCTTCTATGATACTGATATTTTCCTAAAGTTTGTCAACGACTGTCGCGAAATTGGAATCAAATGTCCTATTGTTCCTGGTATCATGCCCATTAACAATTACAAGGGGTTTTTGCGAATGACTGGCTTTTGCAAAACAAAGGTATTATATTTCGAGCTTGCACCTTTAAATCGAGTCTGATTTCTGGTGCTTTGCACACATACGTGTCAATAAGCTTTTATTCTGAAGTTATGCTGCATCTAGGACCAGCTGTTCACTTTGCTTATGAGCTGTGAAGAAGTCAGCTTCTTAATTTAGTAACAGCAATTCCTTTTGCGTGACTATGATTCTGCATACTGTAAGCTATCTTTTAGGGTATCTGTTGTGTGAAATGGTTGAATTTGTAATGAACTGTAGATACCAGCAGAGATTACTGCTGCATTGGAGCCTATTAAGGATAATGAAGAAGCAGTGAGAGCATATGGAGTTCACCTTGGAACAGAAATGTGCAAGAAGATTATGGCACACGGCATCAAGACTTTGCATCTTTATACATTGAACATGGAGAAATCAGCTCTAGCCATATTAATGGTTAGTTTTTTAAGCTGTCTTCTTTTTTATTTTGGCTGGAGGGGCATTGAATTATTGCAGGATAATTACTAGTAATTTCAATTAATACTAGACTTCCATTTGCAGAATCTTGGTCTGATTGAAGAATCCAAGATTGCAAGGCCATTACCATGGAGACCTCCTACAAATGTTTTCCGTGTGAAAGAAGATGTCCGCCCAATATTTTGGTATATAATGGATTTGGAACTTCTCTATTCCTTTGAGCCAGTTATTTCATGAGGAAAGTAGTGTATTGAAAAGGCTGTTTATATCTTCAATGAATCTGATATTCTAGTTCAATGATCACAGGGCTAATCGTCCAAAGAGCTACTTATTAAGGACCACTGGTTGGGACCAGTATCCACATGGCAGATGGGGTGATTCTCGTACTGCATCTTATGGTGCTTTGACTGACCATCAGGTATGAGAATCTATATTGTTTTACATGTGTGTGTGTATATATATATTATAAGATTAAATAAAAAGAATCTCCATTCTTTGGCCATGTAGGATTCTATATACATTATATGCCACATTGCAACAAATTTAATGCTAGAAGAATTAGACATAAGCATTGATAGAAAAGATTGTCCTCAAAATATTGGCGGATATTTCCTTCAAAGTCAAAATATGACAGTTTTTGAAATTCAAATGAGTAGTTGTTTTTGTTCTTTAAAGACAAATACTGCCCAACATGCAGAATACTTCCCTTTATTCTCATTTATTAACATCAATGAAGCTTTACCAAGATGCCTCTTGTTCATGGATGAAGTCTTTCGATTTGGTCTCTGATTTCTTGATTTAACTATTATAACCTGGATGGTGTGCAGTAGGAGCTTCTTTAGTTGTTTTTGTTTGAAATAGTCTTTCGGATAACTGAAGTTCCTGAACTGTCAGTCGCAATGTGGCTATTTAGCATTTACCGTGCTTGATTCAAGTCATGATTTCCTACACAGTTCATGCGACCTCGTGCACGTGACAAGAAACTTCATGACGAGTGGGGTGTGCCTCTGAAAGGTGTTGAAGATATTTATGAGGTATAATTTATGCTCTCGACATGCTTGTTTTGCATTATTTTCGCACAATTTTGTGTAAAAGCCTGTTAACTTGACAATTTTTTTGGGTAACAGAAATTTAAGACTTACTGCCTTGGGAAGATGAAAACTAGTCCCTGGTCTGAATTGGAAGGCCTGCAACCCGAGACAAAGATCATCAACGAACATCTTGGCAAGATAAACTTGAAAGGCTTCCTGACAATCAATAGTCAACCAGCTGTAAATGGGGAGAAATCTGATTCTCCAACCGTTGGTAAGTAATTGGTTTCTCTGACTCTTCATGAAGGGGAGTTTCTCTATTTGGTGGAGAAGGGACATTTACCGGATAATTGACAAAATAAGGGCTCTTTCACTTTTAAAAAGGCAAGGAAAATTTTTTCTATGGCTTCTCCCTTCAAATTGGGGAAGCTTAGAGGGAAGAGGGGAAAGGAGGTTGCCTTGGTATAATATATTCACTTTTGAGTTGCAAAGTTGAATATGTTAATCAGGACTATAGGGATGATGACATTTTCATTCCATGTGACTGATTATAATTATGTTGTACTGGAGCTTGGATTTTGTTTTGCTCACCATTCTGTTATTTATGAGTGCTGCAATTAAAGGTTCAAGCATTTTAAGATCTTACCAGTTATGGTTGTGGTGTCTATTGACTTCAAATTTCTTTTGTACTTGGCAATATATAATACCATATCTGACTGGTTCATATTCTCAACAGGTTGGGGAGGGCCAGGCGGTTATGTCTATCAGAAGGCTTATCTTGAATTTTTCTGCTCCAAGGACAAGTTGAGTGCTCTTGTTGATAAGTGCAAGGGTTTTTCCAGTCTAACTTACATGGCTGTGAACAAAGGAGGAAGCTGGATGTCTAACATTGGCTTAGCTGATGTTAATGCTGTAACATGGGGAGTCTTCCCAGCAAAGGAAATTATTCAACCAACTGTGGTAGATCCGACCAGCTTTAGTGTGTGGAAGGATGAGGCATTTGAAATCTGGTCTCGATCATGGGCTTCATTGTACCCGGAGAATGATCCTTCAAGAAAATTGCTTGAAGAGGTAAGTAAAGACTCTCCATAAATAATGTTTTTCATTCTTCGTCGTCTGCAAGAAATCACTCTGACTCAACAAGATGATTTTCAATTTTGCAGGTGCAGGAAAGTTACTTTTTGGTCAGTTTGGTAGATAACGATTACATCAATGGCGATATTTTTGCTGTTTTTGCGGAATTATGAAGCTAGCTGCCATTGCCAGGGGCAGCCCTTCTATTTCAAAAGAGTTGAAGAGCTAATCAAAGCCCCTCCAGATGCTGCATTTAAGCTAATCAAAGCCCTTACCGATGCTGCATTTATTCATAGGTTGAATCATAGTTTATTTCTATCAGAATGAAAAGTTCTCAAGTCATATGTCCTTATTTGCTATGTATCAATAATTCATTGCGATTGGAATCTTTATGCCTCTAATATGTATTCCGAGTGGCCTAAAGCAAGTGTAACCGTCTTTTGCTACTATTAATTATTCAATGTATGTTTGCTGCCTGTTCTTTTGCTATTTTTGCAGATTTCCTGTCACCATTTGCACGTTAAAAACAAACTGTAGATAATAACCTTGTTCCACAAGTGTGAAAAGGAGGATGAAAATGCATCATCCTGGTTGATCAAAATAAAGGTCAATGACTCAAATTGCCATTTTTTTGTACATTAGAGGCTTATCTAAACGTTCTTGAATGCTAGTGGCTATATTGCATATTAGAGTAATGCCTTATGCAAGCTTACCATGAAGAGTACCATAATCTCCTGGAAATCAAGTAAAAAGAATATTATTCCCAAGTTTTAGCAGCACATGCCAATCAAATTTTTCTCGAGTTATGCAAAGAGGAAGAAGGAATTACAAATTGCAGTTTGGGATACAAATTAGCAAGCACCAAAAAACCTAACAAAGGCCAAAGTAATATGGAGTTAATAGCAAGATCAAGAGATGCTGGCATTCTTCAAAGATCTGCATACCACAACACCTGAAGATGTATGCATTAAATGATCCTCAAGCATAGCAACACATGAATCATCTGTTTTCAGATGCGGCTGCACTGATTCCCATATCTTTTTCTTCTGAATCTGCAGGTTAAACACAGAGCATCAATCCAGAATAACAAGAATCAATGAAATAATTTAATAGACATTGGTTCTTTGGCTGTGATAACAACCTTTTTTACTTGTGTCTCTGATATCTTAATCCGAGAAATAGTGGTTCGTGTTGGAGGTGAAGAAAAAGCAGAGTTTTAAAGGTAAAGCAAGATATTATAGGCTGGTGACCAGTGTGTTTAGAATGTTTGATGAGAGACAATAAAACAAGGGCTTCCTCAGGGCTTTTATAACACTATTATTCTGCACACCTATCTTTGTAAGAATGAATCAATTATCAAACTTCTTTCAGGGGAGAGATTCCTCCAGTTCATGTGAAGTCATACAAGAGGAATGAACCAACACCAATACTTTTCAGGTCACAGATTGCCTTAGTTCACTTAAAAGTCATAGAAGAGTAAAACAACATATAGTATCAACACGCATTTTAAATAGAGTCATGTGCTTCCTATTTTGATTTCTACTCCCACATTTTCATGTATATGTGTATAAACAATAATTGAGAAAGTAAAGAAACAATTTGAACCTTGTAGATTTTAGGAAAACGAAAGAGTTGAAATGGGAAAATTAACCTGGTTCGGAGAGGCAGGTGAAGGAAGATTTTGATCAACATCAATGGAACCGAACCAGACCCTGTCCCCAGGAACTGAATCTTCAGGAGGCTCAAGAAGCTCCACATTTTCATGTGAACTATCAGAAGCAGCCATTAACATTCCACTTGACTTCACTCCACGCATGTTCCTAGGCTTCAAATTAGCCAACACAACCACTTTCCTGTCCTGGGTTTTCAAATTTTCAACCAAAAACACAAAAAGATCACATCTTTATCCAAATAACAAACATGGAAACGCAACAACATCACATAATTGAGAAACAGAGAAAACCAACCTGTAATTGTTCGATAGGAACATACTTAACAAGGCCACTACATATTACACGAGGCTCAGCTTCACCAACATCAACCTCCTCGACGTAAAGGGAATCAGCCTCCTCGTGTCTCCAAGCTTTTATTATCTTACCAACTCTTATATCAAGCAAGTTGGCAATTTTTTTCAACTTCTGTTTCTCATCTTCAACACCTTCACCGGAATCCGACGACTCAGCTTCCGGCGGCGTTGATGCTTGTCGTGGACCAGTTGCTGTGCAATAGCAAGTGAAACCACAAACGTCGTACCTTCCATTTCGTGTATTAGTATTATAGTTAGAAACGAAAAGAAGAGATTGTTTAGGTTGGTGAATTCGATGTTGATAGGAACAAATGGCGATACCCAGATGAGTTGGAATCCTTTGGACACTCATACTCACTACACTACCTTTCCTCATCATCTTAAAGGCCGCCGCCGCAGCTGCCACGGTGGTGGTTGCAGTTGCCATCGCTAGAAAGAGAACCAATGAAGACAACTCCTTACCAGTTTCAAGTGGGATTGGAAACCGGTGTTTCGCTGACTAGTATCGGGAATGTAGTAATAGATAAATACCTTTAAGAAAAAAATAGAAAATAAGTTTATTTTTCTCTCAACAAATATCGACTCTGTAAAAATTCATTTTTTATCGTTTGTTTGAGAAGTGATTTTCACTTGAATATACGTTTCGAATGATAATTTAATTTCCTGTTAATTAACTAAACAACGTATTTGATAACCAATTATCAAGAGAACATGAAACCTTTTTCCACCTTTGCTGCTCACCTGTTGCTTCTTCCAAACAACTAGGAACTTAGTCCAGCTTCCATTAGAAACATGAAATAAAAACTCATCCTTGATGAGCAAGACTTGTTACTGCTCTTGACAAATTGTGTTCCACTCAGCCTCTGTACAGACATGGCAAAGAGCATGATTATAAAAATGGTGCACTTTGGACAACATGCCTTGGTTGAGTGGAGTTTGGAATTCTTGTTACCGTTTATTAAGGTAAAAAAAGGTTTTGTTTGTAGCCATTGCACACCCCTAAGTATTCAACAAGATTTAAGCAGGAAAGAAGCATTTGGATTATAGGCAGTGTTCTAATCTATTACATAAACTGAAAACAACCATGAACATTTTATTAGCCATCTCCTTTTGATATAACCTATTTGCAGGTAGGTCGTAGTGATAGCATGCTCGAATTGGGATACTTAGCTGCCCTGAGCATCACAGAGAGGAGGACATTGCTGCTCTAAAACAAATGAAGGAATTATTGTGATTGACAGAAAGGCACAAGGATGAAGTTCATTGTCATAGTATAGCCATTGATCAAGCTACATTTTTGACTGATAAATAACTCAACCAGCATCTGACAACAGATGAATAATATCCTTGAGATTAGGTTTGATTTATCTTCATTCGCTCAGTCTGCAGAGTGGCAAACTGAAAAAACAAAGGAGGTACCAATCAAGCCGATTATTAATGATTAGTTCAAACATCCAGAGCAGTGTCATCCCTTATTTGATCAGACATAACCATTTAAGAGTGTTCAAGATTCAATGTTGAATAGATGACAGAACATTTTATTTATTCCATCAAATATATTGACATCTTTACGGGAAGTTAAATAGAAAATTAATGCAAGATTAAGGTGAGTTTTTTATGTACCTGAATGATGCCAGGATCACACAAGTTCTTTAATGCCATCAAATATTTCGTTTTTCCTGATCGATCTAAAAAACATCTACAAAAAGAGCAATGTGGAGAAGTTCTTGTTGATTGTTGCTAGCAGTTGCTTCGCTCTTGGCAAACTCAACGGGATATGGCCAGCATCAAAATTTTCCATATGATGGCTGCATTTTAGATCTTCTCTCACGCATCCCTTTCCTGAACAGAAAAATAAGCAACTAAGCACATTCTAGATCATACTGCTCATCAGCAGCCATCTCTGCACAGAAAGTTTCAATAGAATCAGTACCTGTTAGATTCAAATGTTTCAATTGCAAAAACAATTGATTAGAATCAGCCATCCTCCATTTTTGTCCACTCTCCACCTTTAACTAAAGGAACAGATTTTCCAGCATGGATCGCGGATTCAGCCGGGGAGCTGTAACCATAACCGCCTAACCCTTCGCTCCAATGGACCATAGATTGGAATGCTAGCTATATGCTTAACACATGCAAGTCAGCTCCCAAAGCTGTGTCCATTCAAGTTTCCGGATACCTTTAACTGCAAATGGAAAAACAAGTCAATTAACCATGTGAACATCTGCAAAGAACAAAGGGTAATTCGCACATGGGTGATGCTATCAAGAGAAAACTCAGTATCCAAAGAAGCAAATATACCAGATGCTTGAAAATGCTACTTTTCAAAACGAATATGCTGGAGAAAAGAGGTTGATACATAGCAAAGTTCACAATCATGAGAACAGTGTACCAGCTATGCAGCACAGTGAAGTAGGAATCAATTATTCAAGATTCTGGTATATCAAGTCCAAAAAGCAATAAGAATGATAACATGCAATTATATGTATATATACAAATTGGTTTCATTACTTCATAATCTAATCCTCCTTGAGAGATCTCCTAGCTAATACCATAAAAAAAAAAAGAAAAAGAAAAAAGAGCATTGAACTCCTAGAGAAAACTAGAGCCAGATGATGCAACAAAGCCTTAGAAGACATAAAAAGTGAGCCTCATCATCACCCAAAATTCCTCAAACTTGTCAGGTCAATTAAGAATTTATGCAAGCAACAACTTTTAACTAATAAGGAATTACCTAATGAGGATTAAAAGTTCAACACCTTGATGACCGTCTTGATGACCGTATTAGTTGCCTCGGGTGAAGCTTCAAGTAGTGGATCAAACATAGGATTGAATGCCACCGTGAAAGCACAGTCCACAATATAACCTATGAATAGAACGATCATCCATTTCCAATAAGTTCTCCAACTGGAAATTATACCAGTATATTTCCTAAAAATTCAATCAACAAATTGAAATTTTTGCTCAAGGAGCAGCTATCATTGGGTCCCAGATCCAACTTTATCAATTCATCATATTGATGCGCAGTTTTATCTCCACTATTTGGGTCCATTGTGCAGCAACCCTGACAACAAGAACAAGTTTCCAATTAAAGAGAGAGCAAATCCAAAGATTTGGAATGCATAAAACCCTACAAGATCAAGTTGACTTCACCAGTTAGGAGAGCAGCAATCCCTGCTTGCAAATTATTTTCTGATGTTAGCTTATGGTCTCACAGAGGTCAATCATTAACAATCCAGGCTTCATGATGCTTCTCATGTACTTCTGCACCAGATGCAAGGAGGAAGTTAAATCAGATAACAGAAAATGTCAAGTAGAAGAAAACAATTTCATAAGACCAGTACCAACCTGTCGATGAACTTCTGCTTCTTGGAGCACTGGATTATTTATTGGCTTATCAATTTGCTCGAACTTTCTCCTCTTCAGAAGTAGCCCTCTGTGAATTTCATGTACAACAACAATTAATGAACAGTAACCTTAAATTGATGAATCACTAAAGGTATGTATCTTGGCAATCAACTGGCTATAAAGGGGATGAAGGCTTGTACCAGAACTCAGGCATAGACAAAGAGGACATCACACAAAGAAAAAGGACAATAGTAATCATAATGTAGCAGTAAATTTATTTTCAATAAAGAAAAAGGAAATTGAAATAAAGAGTGCATATATTAGTCTAACAATTACTATATAACCACATTATAGCAAGTCAAATGCCAAAAAACTTTATTAAAATGTCAATTAATAACAAAAAGGGGTAAGGCATCACTTTTGCTCTCATCTTCATCCTTCTGCAGATGAATCGTCATTTTCATTGCTAATTGAAGGTTCTTCCTTCCCATTTTTTTCTTCCGTCCCATTTCTTTAACAGGGATTTGTGAATTCAAGTTTTCATCTTCGATTGCTAGAGTACTGTTTGCAAAGAAAAAATAAAAATCCCTTACACATAAGCATTATCAAGCTTGGGGCATTGACATAGAGAAACAATTCAAAGCTTTCTACTTAATACACGCAACTATATACAGAACTCTATAGCATTAAATTCAACAAGAGGGCTCACATGAAATTATATTAACAGAATGTAGACGCTTGGAAGCAGATTGCCAATTGGAATGATCTGTTGATTAACTAACAAAAGTAGAACTTAACCTAGAGATAAAACCAACAATTCCGTGAATTTTTTAAGGAATTTCTCTTTTTCGTTCCTTTGTTAATCCAAACAAAAACTTGCTGCTTCAAACCAATGTTGATATGCTTCAATTATTTTCAGATTCCACAAAGCTTCCGAGAAAAATAAAACAGAGGAAAGCCTCAATAGAAGCCATGACAAAGCAAGAAAGCAAAATCCTGTAAACGAAAGGAAGAGGAAAGGAAAGGAATAATGTTGAATACCTTATTATGTTTCAGGAAACTAATGAAGCCAACAAGCTTCAAGACAAAAAAAAAACTCTTTCTTTTCTAACTCTTATCTCTCCCCCCAGTATTTGAGTCTCTTCCCTGTATTATGAGCAAAGCAAAGCATAAGCTAAAACGTCAAAATCCCCATATTCAAGGTTGTGACCGGCAACAACAAGCCAACCGGAGGTTGCAAAGAGCCAATACACCACGTCGCTAAAGAGCATACCATAACCGGGCTAACTGATCTTTATTTCATCAAGACTTTAGACTTGGAAAATTAAACCCACTAGTTGATCCTTCTACAGTTCCACTTCAGAATCAACGAAGGACCTCGCTAACCCCAAAGGTCGTTTCTTTGAATAGGAGGGTGCTACATTGGACCGCCAAGGTGATTGCTTCCAAAGACATGGATGTCAATAGTTGAAGGTCAAGCAGGAACTTCTTTCAACTGAAATGACCCTGAATTTCAAGGTAGAATCAAAGAGTTACATTCTCTCTCAGGGTAAGGAAAAAAATTTCGATCACGAACATCTATGGATGCAACGTTAGTAGTGGGACGGTGCTGGTACCGCACATAGTAGTAGAACACACGAATACTGTTGGTGCAGAAAGAAAAGCACGAAGAGCTCATGCTGAATTGGAAAAAGAAATGCATTTAGCTCAGAGCTTATTCATGAACAAGTGGAAGACGAAGAATACTTGTAACGTATCAGTATTACGATAGTTTACAAGGCGGAACTTCTGGTTTTACGGCTTCAAGCTCGAATCTATAGAGAAAGATACAACCATCAAGTTTTGATTTTTCCAAGTGAGTTTTTGCTTTCCCTTTCTCAAATTGTTTCGGTTCAACTTCCTTTCTTCATTCTGAAACTTTTAAGTTATTCATACAGTTTTGTCAGGATACGTATATTATTCTGATACTGCTGAGTCGTTGCGCTCAATCATGCACAAGTTGACTATCAACTTTAGTTTATATGAACTAATTTGAACTTGGAACAAATTGAAGTGGACTTTGAATCTCTGTCACTGAAGTTCCAGCTTTCAACCACTCTGCTCTGCATGGATGACCCCTACGTACATTGCAGACTCTGTAAATGCCCTCGACGGAGAGGGTTGTAGATTAAGTTAAGAACTATGTTTCTGTATCTTAGCAATCTTACTTTTTGATGAATGCTTAATGATATCCACATAGCATACCGAAGAATTAAGGCTCTTGTTGCACTCTAGATCATAGCTAAAATACTCTATTCTCTTTCTTCAAGAAAATAAACCTCGATCTGACCTGGAATCAGGTTATCTGTGATCCACCTTTCCTACCTTCTGAAAATTCCCAAGTAGGTTTATAGAAAGAAAGACGTGAAGTGGATGAGTCGTCTCATACAATTGTCTCAAGTACGTTATCAAGATGACAGATATATGAAGCAATATTAAACAAATGTTGATCACAGTGGACGCTGATCCTCCAGAGATGCACATCCTAGTATAGAGCCGCATGCTGTGCCATACATGGGCTTAGTTTCTCTCCATTTAATAGGTTTAATAACAGGATTACAGACTCTAACTGAACCCAATCTCACTATGTCAAACCTACCAGCTCCTGCTTCTTCCCACCTGAGAACCTTTCCACCTAAAACATACAACTCACCCCTTAGAGCAGCAAAACCATAACTGAAGGCCTCCAATACCCTTCTGTGATCAGGAAGAACAACTGAAGGAACTGAACCAACATTGTACCATTCTCCTCCTTCATGGTCCCTTGTTTTAATCAAGCTTTCACCCCAATCAACAACGGTATAAACTCGATCATCACCCATCACCTGAACAGCAAATTGCATTGCTCTGGAGAAGGGCCAGACATCTTCCACTGTGCACCATGTTTTACTATTTGGATCGAAAACCTGAGATGTGTTCACATCCGTCAGGCCTACCTGATCACTCAAAACATGAAGTTTCCCTTTGTAGGCAAAGCCTATGCAGTCCATCTGTGGTTTTAGCAATGGAGGCAAGTCCTCCCATCTGCAGTGATACACAGTCATAATCAAGCCAAATCAATTTCCAGAGCAAAGGAGATAATAGGGATTTAAGTAGATCACTAAATGAAACCAAAACTGTTGTGTGTGCCCATATCAACTTGATTTCCAGACATGAGAAAGAAGAAGGAATCAATTACATCAGAGAAGTATGTACTTCTAGCCATGCATCAAGAGATGAACGAGTAATTGGAGAAGATAACAAGCAATTATGATGATCTAATGAAGATTGGGAATCTAATACATTAATCAACAAAGAGAGATTCAACAACTAAAACAAAAAGAAAGATTGATTCTTTGGTACAACAAGAATTTGTATTCTCAAATGATAAACATTTTAATAATTTACCAAAGGTCCTGGGTCTCTGTGAATTTGAAAAAAAAGGTCAGAAAGTGTTGAAGGGAATTCTAGCTTTGGTACAAAGATGAACTGTTGTGCAGGATGTAGATATTAGACAAGCAGCAGGAGATTAGGTGCAAAATGAAATCTCAATTTGTTGTGAACCCCATTTCAGCAAATGGTGGCTCTAAGTTCAACTGTGATTTGCATTAAAACAGTATAAAAATTTGACCAGACAATCACAATAACATGGTGCAACACAATTCAGATGACATAAAAATCAATGAGAGCAATTCCATGAGGGTAAGCAATATGTGGAAGTGTTAATATGGAAAGGTTTTCTTCTGCAAATTGTGTACCAGCTTCATTGCTTAAAGTTCAAAAGCACTCAATACTTTAGATGCAGTGACTTGAACGTCTACAAAAGTCTAATCTCAAGTGCCAACATGTAAAACTTAAGTACATAAGACAAACTATTCTTTGATGTGAATAATCAACATCTCAAGCATTAGGTAGATGAACCAATTATTAAGAACAAACTTGACAAGAAAATTTGGAAAAAGAGAGAGAGAGAGAGAGAGAGAGAGATTAATCAGCAGCTGAAACACTAATCCAAACAGTAAAGACTACCATTTCAAAAAAAATTTACACATTAGCACTTCTAAAACACAAAGCTAAATCCTTTAAGTCTCTAACTATGGTGATATGTAAGAAGCAATTTAAGTTACCAAGCAAAATGCAGGGATTTTCAAGACATTTAAAGTAAAAACTGTGGTTGTCCCAATAATCTTACTTTCCAGTTATTGGATCATAAACTTCGGCAAGGGCAAGCCCTCGATTGCAAGATAAGTTGCGGCCACCAGCAACATAAACCTTGCCAGAAATGACACTGCAAGCAAAATGTGAACGAGGAGTTCGCATGCTTTCCACCTTGCTCCACTGTTTTTTAAATGGATCAAACTGTAGGACCTGATTAGTTATCAAAGGCTTTTGATGGAGAAGAGATGAATTATGTTGTGCAGAGGAACCACCAATCACTAGGAGGCGATTATTAACACAAGCACAAGCAAAACCAAAATGTTGCTGCTGGTGAGCATACCCTGAATACTTTGGGAGGGGATGCCACCTATCAGCTTCAGGATCATAAGCAATCCACTGGTTGTTAGATTCTTCTGTAAGAACAAACAGCCAATTCCCACACCATCCTTCTTTAGCTTTCAAGTTGGCATATTCTGAGCTGCGGATTATGTCTTTCCATCTCTTGGAAACAGTTTCAATCAGTCCATGGTATCCATGAGACACCATTGCCAAGCATCTTAAAGCCAGATCATCTGGCAAGCTCTGAATGATAGACTGGTGCCCAGATTCCCTAAAATTAAATAAATCAAATATACAATTAAAGGAATAAACATTAACAATACCCTAAGCATAAAAGTGATGTCCCTATGCAACTCTCTTAAGACTCCATACCACCTCAAGCAGCAATAGCAAGAGTAACAGCCTGAGGGACTCAACAAATTATGAAAGGAGCCTTCTAGAGATAAGGGAGGCTTCCAAAAGAAGAGTCATAAACTGGAGTTAATGCAAATAGGGTCAAAGACATCCAAGTTATGAACAAAGAGAAAGCACTTAACTTTTCTCAATGTACTTGGACAAAGTAATTTTACATTTTATTCTCAACGTTGTAGCACGATCCAACAAAATCTTTTGCCATGCTCTCTACCCCGAGATGCAACAAAACGGGAATTGCTTCCCAGGAGGATTTCCAAAACTATAAAGTTCAGATAAGAAGACCCTAAAACAACATCCAAACTAAAACAGGAGACACCCATATAACATCGTGATGAGTTAAAGCCAATACAGAAGGATCCTGCGCTTGGCTACTGGGAAAACTTTGCCCCCACGGCTCAGTTTTCCTCCAAATCCAACGCAAAGAACTGTGCTTCGGAATTTAAAAAAAAAAAACCGTGCTTTTGCGGAAATGCAAACGTAAAATTCCTTCAAACTGAAACAGACTTCTTAGAACAAACATGGTAAGTATGTGACCCTATAGAATGTAAGACTCACATGAATCAATATTGTCTGGGAATCTGAATCCAAACACGCTCATGGGCCTGTAGAAATCAAAATTACGTTATCCGAAATTTAAAAAAAAAAATACAAAAGGGAATAGAGGAAAGGAGATGAAGAGATTCAAAGCTAGAAATGGATAATCATAGTAAATCATAACAATAAGAAACTTACGCATCAGAAGTGGGTTTACCCCTTTCTAACTTTTAGAGGTCGCCTCTCATCTCCTTTATGGCTTCAATTTAAGCTTTAGCCTAATGGCAGAGCTATCAGTCGAAGCCATTATAATTGTTCCAAAACGTAAGGAGTCATTTGTAATTTAGTGGTTATATATTTGTCATTACATATAAGGAGTTATGTGAATTATATTTGACTTGTATGAACCACTAATGTAATAAGATAAACTACTTATCCACACTATTTTAAATAAATTATATAAATCTTTGGGAGTGAATAATTTCTACGAGTTGAGTGGGTTTAGGTGTATCCGACAACCTAATATACTTCGGATTTCGGTTTTAAAAAAGTAAAATAAAATCTTTAAATATTTAGTACAAAAATCAGAATCTACAAATAAGCCCATAGGATCTATTCAGTTCGTAATGGACATTGGACACCAATGTTTTAAAAACCGGACCGGACATCGAACCGGTCGAAGGAAAGGTTTAAGGTTTAGAGGTTCAACCGGTAGTGA
>JAOQMQ010000005.1:6239088-6257243 GCA_027563845.1 Erythroxylum subrotundum | reverse complement strand
ATATTTTAAATTTAATTATAATTATTAATAATTATTAAATTAATTTTATAAATTAAATTAAAATTGTGATTATTATTTATTATTATGATTTTTAAAGACAGGGTTAAAAATATATAGTACAATTGTACAATATAACAATGCACTATTTTGTAATTTTTTAAAAAATTCAGAGATTATTTTATAAATTTAAAAAATTACCCGAAACGATATTTGGTATTAACCGGTATTGATATAGTCCTGTACTAAAACTCAATCTAATACTAAATTCGGTACTCGTAACATCGAGAAAAACAAAATAGTTAAACTAAAATTTAAACAAAACATCGGAATTGCAAATTTTATGAAATTCCACTAAACAAAAGAATATATACACTATGTATTAATTCAAAAAAGATATTTTATTTGAAGATGAAATTGGTGAAAGTCTGGAAGGTGCCGCGAGAATCCAGAATTACTTGGGGTCCAAGTATAATAAACTTAAATACTGTTCGAGAAATATAGATATATATATATCTAAAGGAAAACTGGAAACGAGAACTAGATATCGTGTTGTCGACGATTAACAAGTGGCGACAGCGACGGTGGACTGTGGCGACGGGAAAGAAATGGGAGGGGGAGCATCGAGGGGGATGTTGCCGCTGCTGGCGCTTCACGCGGCGAGCGAATACCATAGGCTACCGTGGAAACCGCCAGTGACAGCGGCGCTTCTGGCTGCCAACGTTATTTGTTACCTGAGGCCTGCGTTTCTTCACCATCTAATTCCTTCAATTAATGAGGTCTGGTTCAATCCGTACCTCATCCTCAAGGTAATCATTCGAATTGTTTATCCTCTCTATTGATTTCTCGTTCCCCTAATTTCACTCAATTTTTTGTTTTATATTTCCACGTAATGATGTACACCCTTTTCGTGTTTCAATTACTGGGTAAATGCAAGACTCGATCTGTATATTGCTTAATTTACTCGATGCAAATGGAGGAACAGACGTTCGTTCGATTTTCTGTCTTTTGATGTCAACAAATAAAAGAAATTATTTAGCTTGAAGAATCCATTTTTATCTCCACGGTGAATGGATGATAATTGTTTGTTCCTATACGTACCTCTAAGATGTGCGGCCATGTCGAGAAAAGAATCTTGGAGTAGAGCTTGGTATTTTAATTAGCAGTGGAATGTTTAGCATAGTCGAAATTAGAGAGTGAAGTTGCTATCTGCTATAGTGAAGTTGCTATTTGCTATCCATTGTACGTTAAGGGTCTCATTGTATTCTGAATGTGGTTTTGATTGAACAGCATAGGGACCTCAAAAGATTCTTCCTTTCGGCATTCTACCATGTGGGTGAACCTCACTTGTTCTACAATATGATGTCTCTTTTATGGAAGGGTGTACGGTTAGAAACTTCAATGGGGAGTGCTCAGTTTGTGACTATGGTTGCTGTTCTACTCACAATGTCACAGGGGATCACCTTACTATTAGCCAAATCTCTCCTTTTGTTTTTTGACTATGGCAGACCTTTTTATTCCGAGTATGCTGCTGGGTTTTCTGGTGTCCTCTTTGCCATGAAAGTTGTTCTCAATTCTCAGTCTGAAGCGTATAGCTACGTACATGGAGTTGTGGTACCGACACGCTATGCTGCGTGGGCAGAGTTGATTATAATCCAGTTGTTTGTGCCTGGTGTCTCGTTTCTTGGTCACCTTGGCGGAATACTTGCTGGGAGTCTGTATTTAAAGTTGAGGAGATTGAATTCAGGGTCAAACCCATTGACTCTTATTGTTGATGGTATTGCCAGTGTTTTAAGCTTGCCAGCAAGGCTTGCAGGGAGGTTATTTGGGAATCAGCGGCGGCGGATCTCTGGTCGAGGAACTACTGGTAGGGCTCAAACTGGAAGAAGAGTGTCAGATGTGTGGAGATGCCAAGCATGTACATACGATAATTCTGATATTTTAAGCGAATGTGAGATGTGTGGGACTAGTAGAAGTCGTCCAGGATTGTCATATGGCCGATCATCTCGCAATTCTGGTGACCTTACACACGAAGAGATACGTCGTAGAAGACTTGAAAGATTTGGCTGATCCAGTATCTCAATCCTTAGTTGCTGTAGTGCAGTTGCGCCATGGATAATTTCCCTGAAATTCTTGGCAGGGGATCCCACCTATCAGCTTCAAGATCATAAGTAATTCACCGACTGTGAGTCCACAGAAAGAACAACCAACTTGCACCCATTCTATGGCTTTATAGTTGGCATATTCTTTAAAGTGTAATTACTAAAAAAATTCAATTTTAGTGAAATTATTTACTTCAAAAGGAATAAGCAAATTCAAAAGTTTCAGTTCCCTTGGAATCCATAACAATTAGATTGGGAGGTGTCAACAAAAATTAGATAGATCTGGAGCTTGAATAATCACAAAAGAACTTGTAACCTGCTAAAACTGTCGACAATCTCAAGCCTACACTTAAAGGGCACTTAGAAAATGAAAAGTTGCAGACTTGGAAGCATGTAGGACTCTGTCATCTAGTAATGCTCTAAGGTATGCAAACTTGGCCGCAGCAGCTCCATTTTACGGCAGCCAAAAGGAAAGCGTTGTCGAAGGCATAACGGAGAAAAAGAAGAATTTTTGTTACGAGGACAGCATCAGATCCGGGAAAAGGTCGCAGGTGATGAGGAACATAAGAATTCAAGAACTGTAAGTGGTGAATGTTTGCGTACGACTTCTAAAATGTAGAGGATGATCATCATTAGCAGCATTTATGATTTCCAACTTTTAACTTGAAACACCCAACAAAGAGAAAAAGCAGTAAAGGATAGTGAGCAAGCGAGGAATTTTTGAGATGGGTGGGTAAAGTCACGAGTTAAAGAGTGAAAAACAGAGCAAAGTTTTCTACTTTTTGGTAGGCTTAACGAAACAGAGAGAGAGCAACAAACTTGTAAATTTGTGGGATGAAAGAAATATAACCTAGTTGCGGTACGGTTAAGTGACAAAGATTTGATGAGAACGACAGAAAGTAACCATAGATGGAACAGTTCCAGAGAAGGAAAGTGATCAAAGCTAGTCGGGAATTCCACATCCATATTGTGTTAGTGTTGGATGCTTTGAGGCTGAGGAATTCCACATCCATAGTAAGTAATCGCATCTCGTAGTACACATTCAAAAGCCTTTTTTAGTCGACCGTTGATTTTAGTACCTCTTTAGTTAAGAATGGTATGGTTTTCAGCCTTGATGTTGCAGTTATGGCTACTTGCTGTTGTATATATGTCATGGATGGAGTACTAAATTTTGATCAGTTTCTGACGAAAAAGTGAAGAACAACTTGGGAAGAAAAGCAGTTGCATTCAACACCATAAAACAGGCGTTGATTCACTTATGAAGAGCTACACGACTCACTGGGTATTTGGAGTCCCGAAAAACCTAAGAACTTCTACTCTTTATTCTCCTAAAGTTCGGCTTAGATCATCAAAGCCAGAGCCCATGAAAGTTGGACCAAAATCATAACCAATACAGAAACCCTGTTTGCATACATAGCAGGTGCACCTGCCTTATCAGCTGCTGGACCTTGTGCAGCCGGACCAGGGGCATCAGCTGCCGGAGGAACTGCTGTCGAAGGTGCTGGACTATCAGACGCCGGAGGAGATGCCGTAGGAGTGTCAGCAGTTGGTGTATCAGCTGTATTTGGTGTAGGAGCTGCTGCATTAGGTGGGGTTGCTGGTGCCTGGCCTTGTGATGGTGTAGGTGCGTTGCCTCGTGATGGTGCAGGTGCGTTGCCTCGGGATGGTGCAGGAGCCCTTCCTCGGGATGGTGCAGGAGCCTTTCCTCGTGATGGTGCAGGGGCCTTGCCTTGTGAAGGTGCAGGTGCCTTGCCTTGTGATGGTGCAGGTGCCTTGCCATGTGATGGTGCAGGTGCCTTACCAGCTGGAGGCTTCGCCGGAGCGGCGGGAGGTTGTGACGAGGGAGACTTGCTGGGAGGAGTTGGTGGTGAGTTGGTGGAGTTAGAACCTCCAATACCTGGAGGAATTATAAGGCTGCTAACCTGCAACACTGAAATGTTATAGGGCTCAGAACCCATGGACCTAATTAGATTCGCAGTGGGATTGGATCCTGGCTGAGCTGATTCAAATTCAATTCCTCCATTGCTCTTGGTGACGTTCAAGAAACCAGTTTGATCCCTCGCTAAGCCACTGGACTGGTACAAGGTGGTGAGAATTGCGCCCTTGTTGGGTAAATTTTTAAGCTTTGGCAGATCATAGTAATCTAGTATAACGTGCACACTCAGGATTGCTTTGATCTTGTCAGCCGATTCTCCAGAGAGTGATGCAATATTGCTATCATCCACAGCTAGAACTGTAATGGTTTGGCGACTGTTAATGTCACTTGCTAACTGGGTTTGAGTCAAGTACTGGTTAAACGAGTTGAAATTTTCCTGCAACTCAAGGATTTTGGTGATGTTAAAGGCTGTTGAGACACAGAAAAGGACTGAGTACAGACTCCACAGAGCAAGAATAGAGGAGAAGTTGATGAAAGCCATTTTGTTTTGTTTTCTTCTTTTCTCTCTTTTTTTGTTGGTTTTCACTGAATTGTGAGATGATGAGAAGCACAGAAGTGATGGCAGTTTTATATGCAAACTGGTGGATAAGAAGAAAAAAAGGGTCTAAATTTGTGAGAGGAGCTGGTCTCGTACTCCGAGTCTGTTGGAAATTCTGATTTATTTTGGTTTTAGACATTGGCTTGAATCCTATGATTCTGAGAGTCATATGCCACTTCAAGTGACTGTATTGTGTTCTAAAAAAAGGGCACCTCCAAGTTGCAAGCTCCATGTGTCTCGCTCCAAGCCTTTCAATTGCTTCTTTTCAGCTGATTTTGAACACAAGTAGAGTAAGACGACGCTCTGCCATCTCAGACATTCTAAACCTCGTGCATGCATTTTTTGAACGTAGCTTCTGTATTTAGTTCAGTTTGAATTTCTGAATTTGCATTTCTGAGTCAAATAGAAAAATAATCAATTAAATTACAAAAAATCAAAATTAAGAATAATTATATATATATATATATATATAATTTTACAATTTAATGTCTTTAAAATTTAAAGTAAAAATATAAATTTTCTTATATAAAATAACTCATTGTCCTAATAATTGAAAAGCAACACAAATCTCACATAAATTTTCAAGTCAACATAATTTGATGACGAGTTTTCTGATGAATAGTTACTGTAAAGATGAAATTTATGCCTAATTTTGGTTTAACTTATTTTAAGGTTAATTACTTTGATTTCAATTGATTGATATTTGAGGCGTACTTTAAATTTTTTAAAGTTCAATTAATCGCTCGAATATATTAAATAAAAATAATTTATTTAAATAAAATGATGTTATTTTTAAAATTTGACTAAGAAATCAGTTATTTCTTTTATGACCATAAGGTTACAGGTTCGAATTACGGAAATAAACTCTTTGTAAAAATTAAAAAAAAAATTGTATATATTAATTACCCTCACCCGTTCTCAGCAAATTGGAAAGTCTCGTGAACATGATATGTTGAATTGACTTTAACTTTAAATTTTATATATTAAAAAATATTTAAAATTGCATTGAACTTCTGCCTAGGTTCAAATTCAATTAATTATTCATATTTGATCACTTAAACACTACTTTTTATTTAATAAAAAAGTAACATTTGTTATTTTTTCACCATATATGCACTAAAATACTGTCCTTAATTAGACAAATTGCAAGAGATTATAACTTCTTTATTGAAATTTATTAGCGTGGCCGAAAAAAGCCATATTTTTCCTCCGTTTAATAAATGAGACTTACAAAAAGTAAATGGACAGATGCTCACGGAACAAATTAGACACAAAGTAACGGGAACGAGTGATTATTAGGAACTAATAATTTTAATATTTTTTGATTTTTATTCTCTTGGGAATTTCAAGTGGGTTATAAAATAAGCACTAAAAAATGTTAACCTTAAATTAAAAAGGTGATTAATAAGAGTTTAGTGGATATTTTAAGTATTAATTAAATATGTATATGAAGATATTACATTACCAATAATTTATTTAAGTTAGAAAATGTGGCCAGAGTTTGCTTTTAAATTTGTAATAATGTCTGACATAAACTTGAAAATTCAATTGATATTAGTAGACTTTGGCAATTGGGCCTAGCGTGGAATCAACGGATGAGAATCAAATTGACTGAGCCTCAGATCCGAGCTGCCCAACCCGAGTCCAACTTAGTGTAAAATCACGTGAATATCACGTGCGAGAGGAGCAAGTTACAAGGAAACAAGAAAAACCAGGGAGGCCTAGAATTCTGTACTAGCAAACACCTTTTGCTGGTTCTCTTTGGATTTGTGGAAGAGAGGTTTCTAGGGTTTCTTCAGGTCACAGATTCTACTCTAAGTCACTGCCCAAATGAAGCTTACCGTCAAGACTCTCAAGGGCAGCCATTTCGAAATTATGGTTCAGCCCACCGATACTGTGAGTTCCCTTTTCACGTTGAATAGACATGTTGATGGATGTCTGTGTTTTTTTCATGAACAAACTCAAAGACAAAATCTTTTTGGTGCCCTTTAATTAAGAAATGCCGTAGTTTTTCTGATTTAACTTTTTTGAGTTTTGGGGAAATTTTAACGTGGTCGTTTCTGATGTTGTTGTTTGTCGTCTTTGTTTTAGAATTTCTTGTTTGCTTTGAACATGGAGCTTTGGGATTGTACAATAGGAAAATTGGCAGATTCTACTGTTGGCTAGCTTGTTGGAGGAAATTAATTGTGTTGTTTGTACTGATTTCAATTTGCTTTGTGGTAAAGGTTATGGCTGTAAAGAAGAACATTGAAGATGTACAAGGGAAGGACAATTATCCTTGTGGGCAGCAATTACTGATTCATAATGGTAAAGTATTGAAAGATGAAACTACATTGGCTGATAACAAGGTTTTGGAAGATGGTTTTCTTGTTGTCATGCTCAGCAAGGTATTCTTCTTGCAGTACATGATTCAATTGTATTTATAATATCTTATACTTGATATGGTTATTACTGTCTTCATCTTTATAGTACCTCTTCTTTTTACATTGAATAGTTGCAATAATTAGAAAACTGAATATAAATGTATATGTTTTTGGTAATTAGAAGAATTTATTCTCGTTGGTTGCAGTCGATGCTTTGAGTGGTGAAATTGTAGGTCTTCAGTTGCTGATTAGACTCAGCAACCAAATGAGAAACTCTGGATTTTGTGTTAAGTTCAGAACAACATCAACAATAAAGAAGAACGCAGAAGAATATAGAGATAGATGAACCATAGGCATTGAGTTGTTGAATCATCAGATCTATTTTTTTCATTCCATAATGTTTGTGTCTTATATAAGACTAAGAATTCATGCCTTGTCTTTGTCGAATTAGCCATATTCCTTCGTTTAGGGTTGATTTTGACTTTATAAACACCCCGTGCTTAATATTTCCAGTCATTCATTTATTCTTATGAAATTCCTTCCTTTTCAATTGTGATAGAGTAAAGCTACAAGCTCTGCTGCAAACCCATCAAACCAGGTATGTTCTGGTACTGCTTTTCTGTTTTTCTTGTTTTCAATCAATTTGATTGTTTGTTTGGTCATATTGATTATGTTTCCTACAATGGCAGCCTGCTTCTGTATCGCCACCTACTATCACTCCATCTTCAAATACAGTTCAGACACCTAGTGTCCAACCACTGTGAGTCTATATTATAACTGTGTGTTTACATCCTGGAAGCAGCTGGATTTGTGTGCTCATGTATTGTCAAAAATAATCCTGTTGTTACAGGGACTCAAAGAGTTCAGCTTCTGCTTCAAACACTTTGACAGCCAAGTATGGTTTATAGTTCTTCCCTACGACATTATTTTGTTTGGTGTACCATGAAATGACAATTTATTATGATTTATGGTATTTGTGACTCCAACCAACCAAGTATCTAAAATAAGTCTTGGTAATTGGACTCTCGGAACTTGAGTGAAAGTTCCTGGTAACTTAAATAGACATCCTGATTAGATTTAGGTTATTTCTTTTTCAAATTAGTATATGAGCTGAAGCACTTGTGTGAAAGAGCACACTTGGTTTACAACTCCAAGCTGCAGTTTCTTTGTCCTGTACTTGGCTCTTCCTCAAGCCAAAGAAACATGCTGGTAATTGTTAATTTTATTACATAAACTCGAAAATGAAAATTGGTATCTAGGATGGAACTTCCTTTTTGATCTATGTTTTACCCATTCAAATTTTGACGTGCGCTTGCATGCACTATCTACGCTGACTTTTGTTGAGTCAATATCTTTATATTTTTAGTTATTTGGAGATCAAATATCTGATAATTGCCTTTTCATGCATTTATATTATTTTCTAGGCTGTTCATCTAGACTCTGATTTCAGGTGGGAATGGAACATAAAAAACATTTGCACACTGAACTACATGTTAGTAATAACTTATCCAATTACAACGTATTAACCGCCAGTGCACCTTTCTTTTATCAAATCTCAGGAACATTGTCTAATTATGAGTGATTAGGCTGAATACTAATATGACCTGCCTGAATGTTAGGAGCAACATTTCTAGTTCGCAACCTGTGCAACTGTTCTTTTTGTTTTCTGCTTTGGGGGTGGGTCGTGAAGGATGTAGTCTTCTATATCTTAAATTTGAGAAATAATTTGTTCTGAGCACTGTGAGATAATGTTTAATGATGTCTTAAATTACCTAATTCTTCTGCATTCTTTTTTTCTTTGAAGCTTCTTTGGGCACAGTTTTTCACTTTCAAATTTAGAAAATGGACTGTGATATTATTACCGACCAAACTAAATGGCGATAGAATCTGTATATGTACTGCAGAGCACAACCTGATGCCTATGATCAAGCTGCTTCCAATTTAGTTGCTGGGAGTAACCTTGAGCAGACTATACAGCAAATAATGGATATGGGTGGTGGAAGCTGGGACAAAGAAACAGTGACTCGTGCACTTAGAGCTGCCTATAACAACCCAGAGAGAGCAGTGGATTATTTATACTCTGTAAGATTGAGGACGTATTCTTCTGGAACGTTTACTTGATTGACTACTGATGTCGATCTACCTTCAGGGCATTCCAGAAACAGCGGAAGTTCATGTTCCTGTGGCTCATTTTCCTGCTGGTCAGACAAATGAAACAGGTGCAGCTCCTGCTCCACCTGTATCGGGAGCTCCTAATGCATCTCCCTTTAATATGTTTCCTCAGGTAAAGCTTCATAATTTGGATATTCAAAATGCATCTCTATATTCTGATTCTTACATTTGCTCTATGAACTTTACCAGGAGACACTTTCTGCTGCTGGAGCTGGTGGTGGTGGACTGGGGTCCCTTGATTTCCTTAGAAATAATCAACAGGTGTGTCTCTAAGTTCAGTTACATAGAAGTGTATCTGATAGCATTTGCAACCTCTTAAAGTAAATAATAGCCTAAATTAGAGGGTGGAGTAAGATTTTGCAAATCATGTTTGTAAGTGTGTGTGTGTGACTGATACATTTCAGTCTGCAAGTTTGCTTAAATATGTTCTAAAAGGTTTTCTATCAAATATGAATGTCATTTGATTTGATCTGCCAGTATCCTCCTCATAGCCTTATTGAGTAATAATGTCGAATGCTCAGTCGTTTATTTTGTGACCCCAAATCATTTCTTTGTTGCAATTTAGTTCCAAGCATTACGTTCAATGGTGCAAGCAAATCCACAAATTTTACAGGTATTGATCCTAGTCCCTTTTATTCTTCCCTATCTCAGGGTGACATTATTTATGTTAAAATTTAGTTTGCTTCTTCTTTGATAGCAAATGCTTCAAGAACTTGGAAAGCAAAACCCCCAACTTTTAAGAATGATTCAGGAGCATCATGCAGAATTTCTTCAGTTGATAAATGAACCTGTTGAAGGTTCTGAGGGGTTAGTAAATCTTTGCTGTTCAGCAAAAATCAATTCAGTTGAAATATTTAAGCTGTGGTTTAAAATATGCATGGTGTCGAATGATTGGAACAAATAGCTGTACTAGGGCCTTTAAAGGCTTTGTCTTAGCAGGATGACTTAAACAAGTTTTCATAAGGTATTGGCTCTGTAAACCAAAATACTATGGCCTTAATATGCACTGGTCTATCTTTCCAATAAATACTTTTCAGGGATATATTTGATCAAGCTGAGCAGGACACGCCACATGCTATCAATGTCACACCAGCTGAACAAGAGGCTATTGGACGGGTTTGTTTGCACTATCCCTTTTCAATTGGCTTTTTCCGTTGGTTGTCTTAAAGAATTGCTCTCCTTTGTTGAGTTTTTAACCAATTATGCTTATATGTATACAGTTGGAGGCAATGGGGTTCGACAGATCCCTAGTGATTGAGGCATTTTTGGCATGCGATCGCAATGAAGAATTGGCAGCTAATTATCTGCTGGAAAATGCTGGCGATTTTGATGATTGAGACTGGTTTGGATTCATGGTTTTGGTTTTGCAAAAGGATTGACAGCTTGGGTAGTGTTTTCTTTACATTGTAAACTCTAATCATGAATCCTAGAACTTGATTTTGGTAACATATTATAGAAGGGGATTTGATGTAGATGCATAAAATTTTTATACACAGCCATATAACGATTTCCTAAAATTGATGCGAGGCCCTTGAGTGATGCTTTTATATGCTTTTGCAATGATCCTATTTCTGACTTCAGCAAAAAGTGAATAGCTGCGTCTCTGAGCACATATAAGCTTGAAAAGCTATCAAAATGTCAGATATTACGTACCTTTAAGTGCTTAGTACTTATTTTGTTCAGTTTAATGACATGCGTGAAGTTGAGCTTGCTATAACTCTCCTGAACTGCTAATGAGGTCAAATGGAAGAAGAGAAAAAAAAAGATGATAATGAGGAGAATGTCCAGTGTAAAGGCAAAGACATGAAATCTTTATTTGATCTTGTAAGAAATTTAGCAGCAAGAGTGCAATGAATAACTAACGAAGAGTGGGGAGGTGGGAAGAACATATGGTAAAACAAAAGAAGCAACTCATGTCAGCTACTATTTTCGTCCTCCCAGAGTGAGAGACTTGGCGTATTAATTTGCTTGTTAAAAATATTACATGGCAAGATGCTTCGTGCTTTTATGATCTCTCACTGGCATCTTTTGTGGTCTCACGTTAAACCACACAAATGGAACCAAGAAACAAAAGCCATTACTAGATTCCTCTTATACACGAGAGAGGAAGACTTTGGGAACTAGTATCACCAAATCATCATTATTCAGACGTTAAGATCTGTTAAAACAATCTCACCATTGACGTAGAAGTCTCACATAAGCAGAATATGTTCTACAGCTTAAGATAAACAGTATTTGTCAGATATTTTTTACAAGTAAAGCAAGTAGAAGTTGCAAGCACAAGGTAACATCATGTTGATTCAGAACTCTCTGTCTGGGAACATGATAGGAGCAATTAGAGACCAGATGTAGAGACCTGCTGTTGCCCACCCAGTGATTATGCGGACCCATACAGAGGGCCAACCCACATCAACCAACCTTCCACTCGTTCCAACCGATGTTGACCACCCAGTTAAAAGCATTGCCGAATACATGCTAGCGAGAGAGAAGATGAGATGGAAGAAGGAATAAGAATATGTGACGGGCTTAGACTTCTCTTTTTCTTCCTGCTCCTCCGCTTTGCTGTCCAGAGGCAACAAAGGCTTTGCTGCACCTTGCCAAAAAATGAAAATTTTAGATCCTTTTCATAGAAAAATTGTCAGGGATAATCTGATTACAAGGCCAATATGTAATTTGAAGGAAAAAGTCACATAAGCTTATGTTACTATCGTCTGTTTTCATCATTGATAACAGCTAACAGAGAACCCAACTGGACCAAGATTCAGAAGGTTGGAATGTAGCAGAATATGCAAGAAAGATAATCTCCATCAATATTAACAATATCACCTTATCGGGAAGGGAGAGTACTTAAACATTTCATCAGTTATGTATGTCAACTTTCCATCAAATTACTAGCATGGATATGAAAAAAACACAGGTTCAGTAGGATGCTTAGGAAAAGGGTCGAACATTTTCAAGGTTTACCTGCACGAGGTGAACTTGGAGGTGAGAGCAGAGCAGTGGAGGATCCAGCACGGACAGCGGAATAAACAACTGATAGAATGGTGGTTATAAGACCAAGGGTAAGGGTGCTGGTAGAGACAGCTTTGGAATGCCGATGGAGACCATTACATTCATAATCCCTTGGTTCACTAGCAAGTCCACTATAGCATAGATACATGCAGTACAAAGATATAACGGAAGCCGGCAGAATGCTACCACCTATCTGATTTCAATCAAGGTTATATGTTAAAATAGGAATGAACCCAGGGGAAGTATCCACTCTGACCATCCATACTACGAATGCACCAGTAACAGTAATAATCAAATGTAATGTGCTGCAGTCCTTATTCAGATGTAAGTAGATGAAACTTAGCAAAACCAATTTGATCATTACCAAAAACCATGCTGCATAAACTTGTAGCAAAAGAGTAACTTTGCAGAAAATGAAAACAGGGAAAATCATCAGCCATTCTATCATACGAAAAGCTTACCCTGTCCATATATTCTCAAATTCTTAAATTCTAGACATCACAGGCAAACATCATCGACGTTGGCCTTTTTTGTGAATGCAAGTCATTTCACATCTGCTATTGAACTCAATAATGAACTATACACCAATCATCCTGTTAGTTGACTAGAATGCAAAATGTATGGTCTGACCAAATACCTATATCATTTTCTGCGACTTTCCTGTTTCATGAAAGAAATTTTATGTGCTTCAACAAGCTTTCTGACCTCTATACTTTATGTTCCTTTTATTTATCTCCTGTTTTTCTACATATGATAGAATAAGTTCCAACAAAAGAAAAGGGGATACATCCTATGTTGCATACATAGAAATGCATTATATCTATGGTCATCCACAAATTTATCTCTCTCACTTGACTATCATCCACAAATTTATCTCTTCCACTTGACTAAGGTAAAATACAATAATAGACGATTCGAACATACTGGCATCAAGTGTATCTTCTACATATCTAGTGGTGACAAGAAACAAAGTGATAAATGAGAAAAATAATAGCAACTTACTGCAGGGTGCAGTGCAACAATAGCAAAACCAAACACCAGAATCAGAGTCATGACAATAAAGAAGGTGTTTATGCCACAGTCATGTCCTGATGGTGTGAACCAGTGGAAGAGAAGTCCAGAAAAGACAAATGTTGCCACGTAACAAACCAGTGATACAACAAATAGAGCAATATACCTGTATAAATAAAATCCAAAAGAAATGCAGATAAGATCTAGTTGAAGAATGTCAAGATGTTAAGCTATGAAGATACAGCAAAGGATAAACTAACCAGAACTGCTCATCGTATCCAACCCATTTGTCATTCCATCCATGAACAAAATCCAACAAAAGGACAACTTGAACAAGAAGAAACAGCCCTGAGCCAAATTTGGATATCGACTCTGCAAGCAAAAAATTCAACTGTAAGCCCAAGCCAGACTACATAACTTATTACATCTAGCAGAACTAACCGATCAATCTATAACTAATTCACCACAAATATAGGCATACTGCCATAATATGTAGTATCCACAAGAGTGTAAAACATCTCAAGAAAATGTCCTGCCAAACTGCCCAGCTGAATAAGTCATCTAAAAATCAACAAATCCAAAATCTTATACGCCACAGAGTAGTAAAACTTAAACCCAACAGAGTATTAAAATCTATGTTGGAATGTAATATCAGTTAGGTGAAAGAAAAGGAGTCAAAATACTTCAGACCCACATAGGACCATAACTCCTCGAAATCTACAAAGGCAACTTGAAAAAATCAAGTTGTCCCAGATGAGCTCAAACTCTTTTCATTTCCCCTATGTTAGACTACCATCCATCCTTCAACCATTCTAAAATGCTAGTAGAAAACAAAATGATAAGGGAAAGAAGTTCAAAACTGCTGCACAGCACAACTGAGCATCCATCTCATTTTGCATCAAACTTTCCTATAATCCAACTAAGTAACCACAAACACTACAACAAAACTGAACATCATCAACCCTTATCAGAATTTTCCTATAATCCAACTAAATAACCACAAACACTACAACAAAACTGAACATCATCAACCCTTGTCAGAATTTTAAAGCATTTGCAAGAGAAACTTATTACCATAGAAGCCGACAATCTCATTTGGAAGAAAAAAGGTAAATATAACCACAAGGCACCAGCAAATAATCTTGGCCATCCATCCGCCATGATGCAAACCATCACGAGGATCTTTCTGGTTTCTCACACCAACCATTATAGTCGCCAGAATAGTAAAGAACAAAAAGTTCCCCAAACTAACACGCAGAACTGCGTCGGTCTCAAACCACTCCCTATCAGGGGTCTTATGAAAATGATTAATCCCTGATCAAAAATCAAAATTAGCACTAACCATCCTCTTAATTCCGTCATAAACAAACAAAAAAAAAAGCCCAATCGTGCGTGACTTACATGGAAGCTTCTCCATGAGAGGAGCAGCAACCTCGCGAAGAATCCACGATACCATTAGAGAGAGCGCGAAAAGGCCACAGTACGCGATCCGCGCCGAACGTCGGCTAATTCCCGACACGACGGTCCGGCAAGCATCGCAGGCGCACGCCGCACAGCATGACGCAAGACAGGAAGCAGCCCACATCTTACGCAAAAAATTTTCAACTCTGGAGACGAAAGATCATAATCAGCATCGTCACCATCACAATCATCACGATGATCAATCAAATTCAAAGAAGACGATCATCGTCAAAAATAAAACCCTAAATTAAGCAGTTTCCACAATCATAATCCAGAAAATTCCAAAAGGAAGAAACCAAAGTGTGCGTACCTGTGAGAGAATCCGAGATAGAACTAAGGAAGGCACCAGATAATTTTTCAGTATCACCAATTCACGATTTCATTTATATTATAACAAATTGTTGACTCTGACTTCTCCGTCATCGGACTTCTGATTCTCGATGATAGTACACTTCCAATTATTAGATCTTAGCCGTTCATCATATTAAAGTTTTGTTTGGCGTACACGCGCTTGCTTTACCTAATTTATTGAATTAACTATACATATATACATACATATAAAAGCCTGAAAATATTGCAAATTTTGGGTTGAATTTTACGAATTCAGTTAGTGAACCATTCTCGTTGACTCACTTATATCACATAACACATATTGTTCATGTAATTATGTAATTCACATCATTTCACTAATAATCATATAGCATCACTTATTTCATGTTTTATATTCAGAGCAATCATACAGTTTATTTTAGTCATTACTTGTGAATGAAAATGTTTATGAATAAAGTGGACTCGATTTATTTATTAATTTTCCGCATATGCGGGTGATTCATGAAAATTTTGTAATGAGTTCGATTGACTGAATGCCTTAACATGTCACTCTTGTGTTGTGGGTACGTATTCAGACATCACTTAAGATGTCGGGTACATATCTTGCGAGAGTGAGGTGCTCCAATTTGGTGTGTATGTATGTGTGTGTGTGTGTGTGTATACATGTCACTCTTGCGAGGTACATATTCAAACATCACTCAAGATGTTGCGTACACATCCTGCGAGAGTTTCTACAATTAGTACAATTAGGTGTGTGTATATATACTGTATATTGCATTCCTTACTATTTTACTAATTGAAGAGTAAAGATTGAAATTTGAAATAAAAATATGAATTTTGAACCTTTTTAAATAAATACATTAATAATTATAAATTGTTTAAACATAATTATTTGCTATATATTATTTTATGTTAACAAAAATAAATTTTATTGAAATTTCTTATTTTTAAGTTTTTATTAAATTTTCTTCAACGTAATTATTTGTTATATATTACCATATTAAGTTTGATGAGTTTGGATTAAGTGCAAAAAGAATTTGAATTCGAACCTAGTCCGCCTCAAAATATATAATTTTCAAATTAAAAAAGCCCATCCAATCTCAATTATCAACTGAAATGCCATAAAAATAAATAAATAAATTTCTTATTTAATGCGTGTCTTTTGATTGGACTAGGCACAAAGTAATTCCACTTAGTGCTTCACCTTCACCTCGAAGTCACTTCCAAAGCAAGTTCCGCTTCTCAATACGTTGTTATTATTCCCTATTCATTTCTCGCACAAGGGCAATAACGCGCCGCGGAGAGAGAGAGGGAGACGCTTACAGCGAGAGTCCAACCAAAGTGCCCGTTCAGTTACACTCACGGAGATCATATCCATGGCACACCTCCACCTCGACACCTCTGATTTCGTTGATGATCTCTACTTAGCTGCACTGGTCGACCAAGACATGGGAGAGTTGTTCCCTGTTTCAGATGCCGATTTTGCTCAAGAGATGCAGTTACAAGAGACCCTTGTGGGCTGCGTCACTCTCTCCAAAATGGTCACTACAGGCTCGTCGGCCGTAACGGTGATCGAACCACCTCCGTTGACAGTGTCCGGTGAATCTTCGCAACTCTTTTGCGAGATTTGCGCTGATAGAAAAGAGAAAGATCAAATGTTCAGAACCAACAACTGCGATCACTCGTTTTGCTCCGATTGCATAACCAAGCATGTCGCAACGAAGATCGAAGAGAGAGTCCTCACGGTCACGTGCCTGGAGTTCAACTGCGATGGAGTGCTGGAGATAGACACCTGCAGGGGTGTACTTCCCAAGGAAGTGGTTGATTCATGGGAGAAGGCGCTTTGCGAGGAGGCAATCCGAGAATCGGCGAAGGTTTACTGTCCTTTCAGGGACTGTTCAGCGATGCTAATCGTTGATGATGATGATGATGAAAAGGTGATAAGAGAGTCGGAGTGTCCGTACTGTCACAGGTTGTTCTGTGTACAATGCAACGTGCCGTGGCATGCAGGGCTTGAATGCGACGAGGTGCAGAGATTGAACACGGACGATAGAGAAAGAGAAGACCTAATGGTGGTTCAACTAGCTAGGAATCAGAAATGGAGTCGATGCCCTAACTGCAACTTCTATGTAGAGAGGACAGAGGGTTGCCCCCATATCACTTGCAGGTCACTTCTTTTCCATCATTTCGAATCACTATTCTCTCTAAATTCGATCGGTACAGGATGGAATCCTAAAATATTAAAATAAAATGAAATGAAATAAAAACTCAATTTAAAAAGTATGTCATAAATTAAGTTTGTATGAAAATTTAGATAATAAGAATTTATTTGTGAAGTGTAATTTATTAAATTTTGTTTCGACATATTAAAAATTAAGTTTTAAGTATTGAAACTTAATAAGCTCTGATATATTAACATTAGAAATTTATTTATTAAAATTAAAAAAGAAAATTTCATATAAAAAATTAACTTACAGTAATATTTTAAAGTAGTATGAGTTGCTCTATATACATAATTTTAAGTGAGTCGTCTGGAAAACGCGTGCAGATGTAATTTCGAGTTCTGCTACGGGTGTGGATCGCAGTGGACGTCAGGTCATGCTGGTTGCGCTAGGAATTAAAGAGCACTCCATAAATTGATTAAATATTGAGTCGTCCTAGTCTTTGGCTTTCTTTTTCTCTTCTTTTTGACTTTAGGTTTCTTTCTACTGCTTTTCATCGTCTCTGCACTACTACCCTTGTACTGGATTATGGTTGAATGTTTGCAAGAAACAGAACATTTCATTGGAAATTATATGTAATTGTCATTTTCTACGTGTTAAATTAATGTTGAAGTTCATTGAAACTATTGGCTGAATTAGCATGGTGGCTTCTCATATATTCCTTGATGGATGTTTGGTTTACATGATAAAACAGGTCAGGAATGAAATGAAATGAAAATAAACGAAGAATAAAATGAAATAATAATTATTTAATTTGATTTATTGCTAAAACATTTTTATACTAATATTTGATTTTAAAACGTAAATTTAGAGTGACAAAAGAATAATTAATAAAAGACTAAAATATTAATTATAATTTTTACTGAATAAATTATGATGATAATGACTATGATAATATTAATAATAATTAATTTTTTTATTATTATTCTTATTATAATTCATTTCCAAATTATTATGATAATAATTATTATTATTATTAATTTTCTTATTATTCTTATTATTATTATTTTC
>JAOQMQ010000005.1:6222332-6238988 GCA_027563845.1 Erythroxylum subrotundum | reverse complement strand
AGGGTTACGAAACATCAAGGAAGAGCAAGGAGAATGGAGGTTTCGGCCAAGTGAGAAGAAGAAGAAGAAGAAGAAGAAGAAGAAGAGGAAGAAGAGAGGTTAGGGCTTTAACTTGTCTTGGTTTAGAAAAGAGTTTGTGAGAGTCTTTAAGAAGGAGGAAGGAAGAAGAAGGGTTTAAGCTTCCATTAGACTCAGAAATCAGATTTCGTGGGAGGCTATAAGGTAAGGGAAATTTTGAAATTTAGGGTTTTATTGATAGGGGTTTTGGTTGTTATAGTTTAGGAAAGGTATAGGTAAGGTTAAGTAGGTTTTAATTCATGTTTTCCATTCCTTAGAATTTTCCAGCTTTGGCATCTCTTGTTAATTAGGGTTTTGTGCTTTGATTAAGGTCAAGAAAGGCAATTGGAGGTAGAGGAAAGGCAAATTGACCAATCTTAGAGCTAAAGGAATTAAGGTGGGTGACTTTTTAATATTTGAGTTAATAAGCTACTAAATTGTCTTTAAATAAATGTCATTAAATGCTTTCCTATGACTTGCAAATTTTGAATGAATTATTATTTGTGATGGTTTGAACTTGTATTAGGTGTCTTTTGTGTGTAAATACATTATGGAAATGTTTGTAAAATCGTTTGTCCAATGAAAAAGATTAGGTTACACGATTTCGAAAAAAAATGCCATGTTAGGCAAGTATGTGTGAATGATGTGAAAAAGCATGATTATTTGGGTTTATAGTGATCCCTTACGTTAGCAAGTGCACTTATCTATTTATAGGCTTCTCCCGCCTGCCCGCTAGTGGCACTGGAGCTCCTCACGGACTCCCATAAGTTCACGGCTACACATGACCGCTTGGCGGAAATGTGTAGTACGTTCTGTTTAGATCACTTAAACAATTTGTTATGTGATTATGTGCTTTTGTATTATATTTGTTGACTTTGTAAATGCTTTGTCTTATCGGAAAATGATGTTGGTAAATATTTTTTGAAAATAATTGTTTAAGAAATTTTTTGTATGCTTATGCTTGAGTATTAAATTATTACTCACGGAGCCGTCGAGCTCACCCCCATTTTTTCCCTCCACAGGCGACGAGCGAGAAACCGAGTTACCGCATCAGAATTGAGGCATTACTCCGATGCTTGAATTTGACAGCAACTTCACTTAGGTAGGCCCTCTTTGAGCTTGAATTGGTTGGAGAGGTCTTCTTGAAGATTGTAGAGCATGATTAGATCTTTAAAATGGTATATAATTTGTCATTTTTGGAGCTAGGAATAAGAAGTTATGAAGTTGGGAAGTTTACAGTTACTGTTCACGTGTACTGTTCATTTGGCAAATTTGGCAGAAACTTCACTTAAGTTTTAGGCCCTCTTAGAGCTTGAATTGATTGGAGAGGTCTTCTTGAAGATTGTAGAGCATGTTTAGATCTTTAAAATGGTATATAATTTGTCATCTTTGGAGTTAGGGGTAAGGAGTTATGAGGGTTGGAAGTTTGCTGTTACTATTCATTTGGTCAATTTTACTGTTCCATTGGTCATTATAGGCAGCAGCTTTGAACAAGTTTTTACCCCTTTTAATGATTGAATTGATTTTTACTTCCTTCATGAAAGTTTTAAAGAACCTTTTTATCTTTCCATTGAGATAAAATATGACATTTTTCGATTATTATATCAAAAGATATGATTTTCCAAACTTTTGGTCTTGTTTAGGTGTTTAGGAAAATTTTTCAATTGGACAGAAACTTTGAAGCAACTTTGGACCCCCTTCATGGCCGAATTAGGTTTTAAATCCTTCTTGGAAGTTATAGAGCTTCCTTTTACTTTTTTATTGATACCAAATTTGCGAATTTTTGATTTCGATGTAAAGAGCTATAAATTTCCAAAATTTCAGACGATTTTTTCTAATTATAAGATTTAAACTTCTTTCCACTATTTTATTTATAACTCTTCCGTTTGACCTCCGATCCTTACGATTTTCGAAGCATTGGTTTTAAATAATATATTTCTACCCCGGTTATGCAAATTTTAAGATTTTCAGGTTTGAGTTAAAAATTTCGGATGAAACCAATAGTGCATATATTTTCGCCGATTGAGGATATTTTTGTTTCTAATTAGTCTGGATATTTTTGTTTCTAATTATTCTAGAGACAGGAAAGCTTTCTTTTAGCTTAGGTTTCGGACTTATTTGTGGGCCCTAAGTAGATCAATCTTATTGAGGAAGATTTGGGTGAATTTATCAAGATCTGTTCGGGAGTAAGTGAACCTAGTTGGATTTGAGTTTCTTCTGTGGTGAGGAATCCCTCCCTCGTGGGTTGCGCGTCCAGGTGTCACGTAGGACGTCGGACACGTGTCTCACCAGGGTGGGGTTCCAACACCAATCGTCTGAAGACGATAACGGGTTGCGATCGTCTGGAGACGATAGGAGGTTGTGATCGTCTAAAGACGACAGGGGAGATAATGGTTGCGATCGTCTGTAGACGTTAGGAGGAATGACGTGGTGATCATCTGAAGACTATAAGGGAGCTAAGGGTTGCGATCGTCTGAAGACATTAGGGGGAATGACGTGGCGATCGTTTGAAGATGATAGCGGGGTTGGTTTGAACACTAGCGGGGTTCGTCTGGATGATAGCGAGGATCGTCTGGACGAGAGTGGGGTTCGTATGGACACTAACAGGTTTAGTGGGGTTCGTCTGGACACTAACGGGGTTCGTCTGGATGATAACGAGGATCGTCTGGACGATAGTGGGGTTCATCTGGATGATCTTTCTTGTCTCAGACCATCATCTTATAACCATTTTCCAACTCTAAATTCATTCGGTTTTATCAACTCTTTCATTTCATCTGAACTCATCTCTATATCACAAATTTATCTTTCACATTAACTTTATACTTATTTTCAGTTCATGTCTCCAACCAGCAAATATATTCACGTATATATACATATATCCACAGTGAAGAAGGAACACAGAGAATATACGTCTCTACCACTTGCATAATTTCTGCACTCTTCTCATGCATATTTTCCTTGATATTTTTACTCAATAATCAACTCTACACTATCTGATAACAGAATAATCATCAATTATTCGAAAATCACACATCAAAAATTTCATCTCTTAAACCCTCGGTGTTCATGAAAAACATCCATTTTTCTTCTTGATCATGCAATGACAAATAAATAACCCTTTTGGTTTTATAAACCAACAACTCTATAGGATTTACACAATACTTACTTGTTAAAACTCCAAATTCTTCGAGTATCCAGAAGCCCTAATTTCCATACAATTCACGTACTTCATCTTACAAATAGTTTGGGTCAGGTTTTCTTGAGGCAAAAGAAATAGACAACAAAGTGGGAGTGGTAGAAGATACGAGAAAACAAAGTTTAACTTTGGTGGATATTTGATGAAAAACTCTGTGTAAGGGAACAAACTCGAAGAAGATAACCACAAAGAAGATATTTTTAAGACAAGACAAACATTGTCTTTGTCTTTCAAAGTTAAAAGAACAGTAGTAACTTTTTAAGATCAACTTTACATATGACACTTGTCACTCATCCGTCTCTGAAGGCTTTAACTAGTTCTCATTTAACTAGTCCAACCAACTCCATTATTTTTACTACAATTGTCTCCCAATCTTCAATATCATTTTCTTACAAATTCTAAGTCATTTTTAACAATTCTCCAATATCATTTGATTCCTATCTCCAATTTCTATACATCAATTTACTTGCTAAGTGACATTTTTCCTAGTACAATAATACTTAACATTTTCGGAAAATTCCCCCCCCCCCCGCCACAATTCACCAAAAATTCTAAATCAATACATAAATTCTCCACATCGATTTTTCAATACAATTAATTCACAATTCTCACATAAGCACATTTATAATCAGTTATACCCGGCAATTGTCAATGAATGCATGTATAATCTTTTTAATGTGTGCAAAATTTAAATTTGCTTGTGAGTATGCTAATAATATGCATGAGCATGAGATGCATTTTTCTTAGTCTATCACTGATCTCACATATACCGTATCTTAGGGTTTTAACCCTTAGTATGGTAAACGGGATGTTACATATGGGATGGAGTTCCTGTATCAGAAATCACTAACAGGCAGGCTAAATGGTTGATGGAGGGGGCAGTAAATAGAATAGGGTGGTGTTCCCTGACTTGGAGCAAGGCTCTCAAACCAAATGTTAGCTTTCTCCTCTAGCTAACTATGTTGAATATGTAAGGTTCCGATCATGCATCTCATACATAATATATATCAAATATACACAGCGAAAAATAAAAAGCAACCTTAAAAACCAGATCTACTAATGCATATAGATATAGAAAACAAAAACATAAAATGTAATATGTTTACATACCTTTTTGACGATCTCCTTCGTTCTTTAATCTTCTCCACGTTAGGTTGTCGTAAATCACAACGATCAACATAGACCGTCTTTAATGAAAGTCTACACGAAGATAGAAGGATGAAACCTCAATAAGAGATGACTAGAATTCTTTCTTTGTGCTAGAAAAGACAAGAACTCTTGTGAGAGTTAGAGAAAAAAAAGAGTGCGTGTGTGAGAAAGAAACTTTCTTTTTCTTGTGTCTTACATAAGATGCACGAAAATGATGATATTTTATGCCCTCTTTGGCCTCCCATAAGCCCCATCATTAATGGGAAGTTATGGGAAGTTGGTCATGAATAGCATGCGTTAATGGAAGTTATGGGAAGTTAATGACCATGAATAACATGCATTAATGGAAGTTTTGGGAAGTTAATGACCAAATTGGCAGCCAACAACACTTGTTTCTAATCCATTCCATGCAATGTTTTCTACCACGATCACATCGCGATACAATCCCGAAACACTCTCTCATATCTTGAATCACCATTCAAGACCATTTTACTCATCCTTCGGATCTCCTATATGTGTGACCCATAGGTTCCCTATTATATTGGCCACTTGAATTAACTATTAATTCAAGTAAGTTCAGAGCGGTATTTATCAACACATCATGACCCCTAATTGACCGAAAAGTCAGTAGTTTGACTATGCACCCTTCTATACGCAATGTTGCCATGCAATTTGTCCTTTCACCATATATACCCCACTTGGTTCAAAGTATGGTCAAACTGTCAACTCCCACTAAACTGACTATGTCACATCTAGTCCAAGTGATATTAGATCTTTTCTTGAAGATCTCAATACTCTATGTATCATTGAAGACTCTCTTTATGACACATATCTCTCTGACTAGATGATGGCGAGATTGATGAGTTTGGGATTGATTTGTTTTAGGTTGGAAAAAGGAAGGGTAAAGGTTACAACAATTTGAACAGGTTTGGCAAACGTGTGGATTTTGGGATCAATTTTTGGGAAAAACTAAGATAGAATTGGCCAGTAAGTCCTTCAAAAAGTTTATAGGATTTTCTGTAAGCTTTCTAGTGATATAAGATACAAACTTATTGGATAAGTGGTCATTGAGTTATGATCAAAACGGTGCCAAAAGGTCAGATTCAGACGCTGCTTAAAAAATGGTTGAGAGAAGATGAAAGTTTTTGGAGAAACTCACAAACCCAAATTTTGAGAGTTTAGGAATACTAACAACCCTAGAAACTCACAACAAATTGGAGCTGGAAAGTCACAATTTTATTTGTAATATATCTGAACCTTCAAAACAAACACAAACGAACCTATATATGGAAAGTTGATAAGAATTTGGGAAGCCACATTAAAATCGGCAACTCACAAATCCTTGACATTCCAAAACAGATCATAAACTTAATTAAGCATTCCTTAAATAGTCTTTAAATAGAGTAGCAAATAAAAAAATGGCAACTTTAAATGAAAATAAAAACGGAAAGTAGTAAATATAGTCTGAAAATTGTTTAAGTGAATTTCCAGACTTTTTATCCAATGCGACAACACCCAAGCTCGGTTTTAAGCTTCTCCATGGGCTGGACGAGCATGTTTGATGAGGCTTCTTAGGCTGGTTCGACATGGACATGAACTTGCATGATAAAAACCAAATCAATGTAGTCGTCAAATTCTTCTTATTTGGCCAGCTGGTTCACTTGATCTTCACTAAATCCTATGCTTGCTAAATCTTCAAGGGCCTTAGTTGATGGCCCACCGTCATTCTCCCCTTCTTGGAATGGATCTGCATTCAGCTCCTCATATTGCTCCCCTTCTTGGAAATCTTCATCTTGGACTGGGCTGGTGGCTTCTTCAACAAATGGGCTCAAATCTTTGATATTGAAAGTGTTGGATATTCCATATTCTTTAGGCAGATCGATCTTGTAGGCGTTTTCTCCAATTTTCTTTAAGACTTTGTAAGGACCTTCAGCTCTATTACTAAGCTTATTCTTTCTTTTGCTTGGGAACCTCTCTTTTCTTAAATGTACCCACACTAAGTCACCCGCCCTAAACTCTACAACCCTCCTAAATTTTGCTTGTCTCTTATAATCCTCATTGTGTTTTAGAATATTCTCTCTTGCCCTCATATGTAACTCAACTATTTCTATTGCTCTAGACTTTCCCTTATCACTATGAGGCCCACTAGGCACAATTGGTGACAAATCTAAAGGAATCAACGGGTTGGCTCCATAAACTAACTCAAATGGGTTGAATTGTGTGGTTTTAGACTTAGATTAATTGTAGGCAAACTCGGCTTGAGGTAAAAATTGGTCCCAATTTTTTTCCCTCCTAAAAGACTTCTAAGAATGTTTCCAAGACTTCTATTGAGTATCTCGGTTTGACCATCTGTTTGAGTGTAAAATGATGTACTAAACTTTAATTGTGTCCCTAATCTACCCCATAACACTCTCCAAAAATGACTCAGAAATTTGACATCCCTATCACTCACAATTGACCTAGGCAGCCCATGTTATTTGACCATATCCCTAAAATACAACTCCATGATATGTAAAGCATCCATAGTCTTAGTACAAGGAATAAAATGGGCCATTTTAGAAAAACGGTCAACAACTACCATAATAGAATCAAACCCCCTTCTAGTCCTAGGTAACCCCAAAATAAAATCCATACTTACATCCTCCAATGGCTTGTTAGGAATTGGAAGTGGAGTGTATGGACCAGTTGGTTGTGAAGTCGTCTTTGCACGTTGACAAGTATTATAAGCTTGAACTAGTCTCACCATATCCCTGTACAACTTAGGCCAATAGAAGCTTGATTGGGCCAGGTCATATTTTTTGTCACGGCCAAAATGCCCAGCCAAACCTCCTCTATGAACTTCCCTCAAAATGGTTTCTCTAAGTGAACATCTTGGAATGCAACAAGAATTTCCCTTGAAAAGAAAGCCATTATGTTTAACAAAATCTCCATGTGCTCCTCGGCCACATTGCTTCCATATCTCCCCAAAATCAGCATCACTTTCATACAAAGCCTTTATATCATCAAAACCAACAACTTGAGCTTGCAAAGAATGCAACAAAACATGCCTTCTAGAAAGTGAATCTGCAATCACATTTTTAGCACCAGATTTGTGTTTCAAAATGAAATCAAATGTTTGGAGATATTCCACCCATGTAGCATGCCTTTTATTCAAATGTGATTGACTTTGAACATACTTCAAAGCTTCATGATTAGTAAACAACACAAAAGGGGCAACCAAAAAATAATGACTCCAATGTTTTAGAGCTCTCACTAAAGCATAAAAATCTAGGTTATAAGTAGAGTAATTTCTTCTAGCTTCATTTAGCTTTTCACTAAAATAAGTTATAGGTCTTCCCTCTTGACTTAGAACAGCCCCAATTCCCACTCCACTTGCATCGCTCTCTAACTGAAAAGGTTTATCAAATTTTGGTAAGGCTAGGAAAGGTGCATTGGTCGTGGCTTGTTAAAGGCGATGGTGGCTTGTGGTGTCCATTTAAACTCTTCTGTCTTCATACAATCAGTAATAGGGCTAGTAATTTTCCTAAACCCCTTAACAAACTGCCTATAGAAAGAACAAAATCCATGGAAACTTCTAATCTTAAATAGGTTTGTTGGTATGGGCCATTCTAGAATTGCTTTGATTTTGGAAGGATTCATGTTTATCCTACGGTTTGTAACAATAAAACCCAAAAAGGAAATGCTATTTGTACAAAAATCACACTTCTCCAAATTAGCATACAAACTCTCACGGTCTAAAACTTCAAACACCAATTTCAAATGCACAATATATTCTTCAACATTAGGGCTATAGATCAAAGTGTCATCAAAATAGACAACAACAAATATATCAAGGAAAACTTTCAATACCTCATTCATGAGCTTTATAAAAGTGGATGGTGAATTGGACAGCCCCATGGGCATAACAAGCCATTCATACAACCCCTCTTTGTTTTTGAATGCGGTTTTCCACTCATCACCTTCTTTCATTCGGATTTGGTGGAATCCATTGGCCAGGTTAAGTCTAGAAAAAACTTGAGCTCCATTGAGTTGATCAAGCATGTCATCTAATCGAGGGATAGGATATCTATTTTTTATGGTGATTTTATTAATATACCTGCTATCAATGACCATTCTCCACTTGCCATTCCTCTTAGGTACCTCAAAGGCCCGCAACACACATGGACTTGTGCTTTCTCGTATAAAACCACTATCAAGAAACTCATCAATCTGCGATTGTAAAGCTACATGCTCCTTGGGATTCATCCTATAGGCTCCCTTATATAAAAGAGTAGCTCTATAGACAAAATTTATCTCATGTTGAATTTTTCTCAAAGGAGGCAGTCCCTTAGGGAGTGTTTTTGGAAAAACCTTTGAGAATTTGTCAATTAACGGCTGAAAAATTGGTGGCACAACCATTTTAGGTTTATCAACATCTTCTACTTCAAATATAGGCTGGTAGGCTTTGCAAAATCACACTCTTCTCTTCTATAGAAATCATTCCTACAGTTCCAACTTCATTCTTCTTTCTCAACCATTTTAGCTCAAGTGGTAGCAAGGTGAATTTGTTTTCACAAGTGAGTAAGTATTAGCTCTCCCCTAATGGCTCACATCTCTATCATAGAGCCATGGCCGGCCCAACAAAAGATGACAAGCTGTCATCAGCACAACATAGCATCATATTTCATCTTCATACTTCTTGATTGAAAAAGGAACTAGACATCTTTCTGTCACCTTGATTTCATGCTTTTTATCAAGCCTTGTAAGGATGTCGCAAAGGCTTGATTTTGAGGCCAAGCTTGTCAACCATCTTGTTTGAGACTACATTTTCACATGCACCTCCATATATGACTGCCTCACACAATTTGCCTTTTGATAAGCATCTTGTATGAAATAGAGAGTTCCTCCTTTAATCTTCATCTTCATTCTTTTCAACACTCAACATTTTCATTAACACTAAGAGCTCTCCATCTAATTCTCCATTACACATTTCTTCCTCCAAATTGTCATCATCAATCGGCTCTTCACACACACATCTTCTTCACTTATCTTCAATAACTCATGGTCAATTTCAATAGCTTCTTGAATGGTGATGATTTTGGTTGTGGGGAATTTGGATTATAAGTGTCCCAATCCTTGACATTTGAAGCATCTTTGGTGAGTTTTTGGGGTTTGTGGGCTGTAGTTTCTTGGGATAGCTTTTTGGGCAGATCGTGGGCTAGCATTTTGGAATCTAGGTGTGTGTGGGTTTGATTTTTGTGGTGTGGTGCTAGAGGAGCTCGGTTTGGTGGTGTTTGGTGTTGTGAATGGTGTTTTCAAAGAATTCGGTGAGAATTTGGATGGGAAAGATTGTCTCTGGGCTTGTGCATGTTTCTGGTTGATTTCACTTTGCAAAGCAAGTCTTTTAACATCATGAAAACTGTAATACTCATACATGTTCACCATGTCAGAAATTGCAGTTTTGAGGCCTCTAATGAAACGAGCAATAACAACATCATCTTCCTCTTTCAAATCACACTTCAATAATAACTTCTCAAACTCTTCTATGTAGCCTTCAACTGAATAACTACCTTGCTCTAAATTCATCATTTGATTCAACAATCTCTGTTTATATTGGGGAGGCATGAATGTTTCTTCTAATTCTTCCCTCATTCTACTCCATGTAGCAATTTTACTCTTATTTTCTCTAATTCTTTTTTTCTGAATATTACCTCACCACAACGAAGCATACCCCATAATTTTGTAGACACCAATATCATTTTTATCTCTTCACTAACATTTCTCAATTCAAAAATTCTATCCACGATATGCAGCCACTCAAGAAATATATTTGGATTCATCTTTCCTTCAAATTCCAAAATTTCCACCTTGAAATTGTAAAAATCATCTTGTTGCTTTTGAGGATGTCTAGCAACAATCTGACCATGACCTAGACCACCTCTCCTGCCACTTTGTCTCCCTCTCAGCTCTTATTGATCACCATAATATTCCTCATACGCGTCTTCCTCGAAGTCTCCATCAACTACTTCAATGGGCAAGTCGTTGCTAGGAGAAGACTATGGGCACGTCCTCTACAAGGCTGAAAAGCAAACTTTTTGACTTTCAAGGTTTCATTTTCAAATCGAAGTGTTTCTAATTGGTGTAACAACTCCTCCTGGGTTAATGGTGAATGTTTTTAGCTATCTTGTGACATGATGGGAAGGGTTGAGAACCCTGACTCTGATACCACTTGATGGCGAGATTGATGAGTTTGGGATTGATTTATTTTAGGCTGGAAAAAGGAAGGGTAAAGGTTACGACAATTTGAACATGTTTGACAAACGTGTGGATTTTGGGATCAATTTTTGGGAACAACTGAGACAGAATTGGCTAGCAAGTCCTTCATGAAGTTTGTAGGATTTTCTGTAAGCTTTCCAGTGATATAAGATAAGAACTGATTGGATATGTGGTCGCTGAGTTATGATCAAAACAGTGCCAGAAGGTCAGATTCAGACGCTACTTAAAAATGGTTGAGAGAAGATGAAAGTTTTTGGATAAACTCACAAACCCAGATTTTGATAGTTTAGGAATACTAACAACCCTAGAAACTCACAACAAATTGGAGCTGGAAAGTCACAATTTTATTTGTAATATATCTTAATCTTCAAAACAAAAACAAACGGACCTATATATGGAAAGTTGATAAGAATTTGGGAAGCCACATTAAAATCGGCAACTCACAAATCCTTGACATTCCAAAATAGATCATAAACATAATTAAGCATTCCTTAAATAGTCTTTAAATAGAATAGCAAATAAAAAAAAGAAAATGGCAAATTTAAATGAAAAAAATCGGAAAGTAGTAAATATAGTCTGAAAATTGGTTAAGTGAATTTCCAGACTTTTTATCCAATGAGACAACACCCAAGCTCGATTTTGAGCTTCTTCATGGGTTGGACGAGCATGTTTGATGAGGCTTCTTGGGCTAGTTTGTTGGCTGCATCTACTTCAAGTGTGAGTAAGGCTTTTACAAAACCAAATGGCTTGACATGGACATGAACTTCCATGATAAAACCTAAATCAATATAGTCGTCAAATTCTTCTTCTTTGATCAATTGATTCACTTGATCTTCACTAAATCTCATGCTTGCTGAATCTTCAAGGGCCTTAGTTGATGGCCCACCATCATTCTCCCCTTGTTGGAATGGATCTGCATTCAACTCCTCATCTTTCTCCCTGGCTAGTAGCTTCTTCAACAAATGGGCTCAAATCTTTGATATTGAAAGTGTTAGAATTGGGGCAGGAGATAGAATATCTCTAGTATGATAGTTGGACTAGTCAAGGGACTTTAATTCATAATTAGTTGGCTAGATCATTGCTAAGCTTCAAGAGATAATTAGAACTGACAGTTAGTTGCTTTCCTCGGAAGAACTAAGAATTTTTCCCATTTCCCAATACATAAGTCTCAGGGAGAATGATGTATAATTATGAGATGGAATTCCTGTATCAGAAATGTAACATCCTGTTAATTATGATAAGGTTAAAATAGTATTTATAAGAGGTTTATGAGAAATTAGGAAGCATAATTCATGCTTATGCATAATGTGGCATACACATACACGAGAATATTGATTTTTGCACATTAATATGGTTGTACATGCATTCATTGACATGCCCCGGGGTATGAAAAATGTTAAGTGAAAATGATGTGAATTGTGATTTGGTATGTATTGAATTTTGGTATGATTGGATTTTAATTAGTGAATTGGAATTAATTGGGAGATTGATGAAATAAAATGTAAATTTGGACTAGGAAAAATGTTAAGTGGTAGTATAAATTGATAGATTAAGCCTTAAATTGAGTGAAATTTGGCATAGTTAAATATGTGACAAATGGACTAGTAATTAAATGACAAATGGACCAATTATTATGTGACATGTAGACTAATTATAATGAGACATATGGATTGATTAATTGGTGACTAATGGTAGTATCTTGAGTTGATTAGTGGCAGCATCTTGATTAGGCAAATGTAAGACATGCCGTGCCTTGGATACCCCTAAACCTAGTCACTCTAATACCATAAGTGTTGGAACCTATTTTCAGAGCCTAAAATCTATAGTCATAAACCGTGAGCATATTAACCTGTAGGTTATTTCAATTAACCCTCATTAGCCACATCAGTTCATCTTCATTCTCATAACATCCCAAAAATCCCTATGTTCATAACCAATTCATGCTCTTCCAACCACTTCCCTCACTTTCTTTCCATCAATCTTTTTCGAATCAACACCAAAAGCTACCAATTTTTATGGAGAGATATGAAGATGTGTTAGGAATCTATTGGTTCAAGAATCACTTCATTTGGAGATCGGATGGTGAAGTTATGGCCAAAAGAATTTAACATCATTATGCCCTCGATCATATTGTACCTGTCTTGGGACAATTAGCATAACTTTCTCTAAAGACATTGGATTATGGTAATGTTAGGATGGTTTCAAAGAGGACTTCGAGATCTACAAATTATGTACACCTCCACCTAACGAACATACACGGGGTTCCAGCCCCGTGAAAGTCCATTTAACGGACATGGGCAAGGCTGGGGGTCCTTACAGATCTGAGAAGGTCCATTTAACGGACCTATTGTCCGTCTAACGGACATAAGTGATACCTAAGCCCTCCAAAGCCTCTCCAACGATTCCTACATCCATCCTAACATCACTTTCACTCATAACCTTCCCAAATTCACCTCTTATAATGCAATATCACTTCTTACAATTCAACCATCAAATTGATCTCATAAAACTCTCAAATCTCACTCATTTGATTCATCACATTCAATTTCATCTCATCATTTACTATGGCTGTCCTGATATACATCCTATACAGCATCACCAACTTATAATAGTCATATCTCTCAACTCCGATATCCAAAAATTGCATACTTTATACTGTTGGAAAGTTAGAAAGATAAGCTACAAATTCCAAGAAGACAACTTTGTCTAATGCAACCTAGATTAATGCAGTTTTTCCCCTGAAGTCAGAATACAATTTCTACACCTATGAAAAGCTGGAAAATGCAATGAAAAGACTTGGAAAGTCATCGACAAAATGCCAACATATTTCATTAATATCAAAAGATAAGAGTTTTACAAAGCTTTTGTTGGACCCCGTTTCCGGAGCCCAACATCTGGAAACATAAACCTTGAACTCATTACCCTGTAGGGTCATTAGCCAGCCTTCACAAGAGTGGTGTGCCCACACTAGTCAAATATCAAATCACAACTTGACTTCTTCATAGAAATGGTAGCTCTAAGTCTCTAGCTTGCTTTGAAGCAAGAATCATCTTAATCGGAGCTATAAAGCTCAAGATATGCTTAAAAAGCTAAAGGGTGTACAAACCCTAAACACACTCTCCCAACCGACCTCTCACTTGTTCTAAGATAAACTTTCTCAAAATAACTCTAAAAGATACCATTTTGCATGGAGAGATAGATACATGTCTTAGGAATCTATTGCTTCAAGAATCACTTCATTTGGAGGTCGGATGAGAGAGTTATGCCCATAGGTTTTTCACCAGTCGATGCTCCTACGCAAGTCTGCTTATGTCTCGGGTAGGTAAGGTTCAAGTAGTAGTAACGAGCCGGATTTGTTAAGTTGTATGATATTCCATCCGTGAGTTAACGAGGAAGAGCGGTACCTATCTTGGCGAGATCTCCATAACTTTCAATCTAGATGTCTGATTGAGTTAGTTTTTAGATCATTTAAAAGAATACTTCTAGATCTACAACTTTTATAAAGACCATAAATTGATATTCTGCTTCAAAAAGGGTCAAAATTTGTGATTTCCCTAAGATGTCCAGTGGATGTCCGTTAAACGGGCATCCATGTCCGTTTAACGGACATACATCGGGTGTAAGAGTCCAAAATGACCCGAGAAGGTCAGTTTAACGGACATAGACTGCTCAAGGGGTGTTTTTACACCTAAGAAGGTCCGTTTAACGGACCTTATGTCCGTTAAACGGACATTGGGGTTCCCCAAAGTCCCCCAATGCCCCTCCAAAGCTTCCAACATCCATCCTAACACCATATACACTTATAATCTTCCCAAATTCACTTATTCTAGTGCAAATTCACTTCATAACAACTCAAACACCAAATTTATCGCATAAAACTCTCAAATCTCAATTCATTTGGTTCATCAAAACCACACATTCTCATCAATATATCATAGTTGTCATGTGCATACATTCCATGCAGCATCCTATCTTGTAACAATCATATCTCTTCATTCTGATGTCTAAAAATTACAAACTTTATAGTGTCGGAAAGCTAAAAGGATCATCTACAACTTCAAAGAAGACAATTTTGGCTAATTCTACCTAAATCATTCCAGATTTTCCCTGGAAGTCCCAAACATCTTATCTTTGTGAAACTTGAAATTTTCCCAAATTTAGCTCTTTCTAACTTAACAAATACTTGAGACTCTTATGATCCGTAAAAATCTTCGTCTGAACCCCATACAGATAATATCTCCAAATCTTCAGGGCAAAAACCACTGCTGCCAATTCCAGATCATGGGTTGGGTAATTCAGTTCATAAGGCTTTAGCTGTCGTGAGGCATAAGCTATTACCTTGTCTCCTTGCATCAATACACAACTCAAATCCTTCCTTGAAGCATCACTACATACTGTATAACCCTCCTCTCCTATGGGTAAAGTCAGAATTGGAGCACTTGTCAATCTGCGCTTAAGCTCCTCTCGTTGGACTCTGGAAACAAGCGGGGTCCAACAGATGTATGAGTCCGCAAGAGTGGGTTCCAGAAACGAGATCCACCAGCTTTAATAGGCATTTTGAGCCACAATACATAATAATCCAAAAATACAAAGTTTACATAACTAGAATTTGCTCATAATGCGACTAAAGCCTTGTTTTACAAAACTAGCTTAAAATACAAAAACATTGCAAAAGTGAAGTGATGCCTCGACTCTTGGTTACTCGTTCTCATGCTCTTCACCTGAAGATGGGATGGAAATGGAGGGGTGAGTTTAAAGCTCGTGGGTAACAATTTTATAACCAGTAACAAGCAAAGCCATTGAAATATTCATTTCCATTGTAAAAATTCACATTGAATCATAAAGCACATATTTCTCAAATTCTCAACCAAATTCACAATAATGCAAATCATGTATGCATCAATCTTGTCAAAATATTATGAGCACATAAGCACATCAAAATGATTTAGGTGGATCCAAAAACAGAACGTACTGCACATTTTCATATAATGGTCCTGTGTAGCCGTGAATAGAATGTACTATCGCAATCCTATTTAATGGTCTTGCAAAGCCATGAACTTAGGGAAGTCCATGAAGGGGCTCCATGCCACTAGCTGGCAGGTAGGAGAAGCCTTTTTGTCAAAGTGCACTTGACTTAACTTAGAGGACTACCATAAACTCACATAATCATGCATTTCACATCTTGCAAACATATTGCCCAAAATGGCACATTTTCGAAACTTGATTTCATAACCATAATATCGTTTCAAAAACCAATATTCTTTCAAAATCATTTCCATCATTCATTTCATAACCTAATAACACAATTCATATGCAAACATGTAGCACACTCTTAAAGCATTTAAAAATCAATAAATGCACATGAATAAAGTAGTTGAAAATCATTTATTTCCATTTCTTGAAAAAAACATTAATGGCTTATTACTTAATTATAAAAGTGTAACCCACCTTAATTTTCTAGCTTGAAAACTTGCTCAAGGATGCCTCTCCTCTTGCTCCTCTTGCCTCCCTTCAACATTGGCAAAAATCCTCATTCAATAGGAAATCAAATTGGAAAACCCAAAGAACCATAAGCATGAAATTGATCCTAAAATAGTAAAACCCATGCATCTCCTAAGCTCTTTGAACCAAAACCCTTCCAAAATCCAAAAGAGTTAACATAAACTTACCTTGAATCTTTACCAAACAATGAGTTTCTTGGCTCTAATGAAAGCTCTTTTCTTCCTCTGTCTTTCTCCCTTCTTGAACAACTTCAAAATCGCTCTAGAAAGCTTAGAAAAGATGAAACATAACTCACTTCCTTCTTTTCTCTCTTCTCCAAGACACTCTCTCTCCCTTTCTCTCTTATTTTCGTATTTTCTCTCTTCTTTCACTCTTCACTCATGTTTTTCTCTTCTCAAGTGCAAGACAACAATTCCTGTCGGACCCCGCTTCCGGAGCCCAACTTGTCCCGGGGCATGAGTCCTGCGGTGACCCATTCCCGAGACACTGGCCCTGGT
>JAOQMQ010000005.1:6208392-6220499 GCA_027563845.1 Erythroxylum subrotundum | reverse complement strand
AAACACCTTAGTTGAAGACAAGAGTCTGAAGTCCATTTATACATAGGCCATGATTGACTTACTAGTAACATAGCTTCTGCTGATCCAGGATTTCAAAAGTTTATGTCCAAGCGTAAACTCTGTAAGCTCTACAGTTTTGGGCCAAGGTGAAGAAAATATATATAACCCACAAAAAGAAAAAAAAAATTCCAACTTTAACAAACCAACTCAGCCTATAAAATAAATCAAAACAGAGCAACATAAATAAGAAGACAGTGGATGGATATGTAGAAACTCAACGAAAAAGCTGTCTTCTCCTTCTTCCTGTCCGTCCTTTTCCTGGAGAAACGGTCAATTTGACTTCTTTCTAGTGATGACCATCGTATTCGTGGTTACCAAACACATCAGAAACTGGTGAAGCACTTGAATTCCAGAGAAACATACGAAGATCTTTGCCACCATCCTCAGGCTTCAGGTGAGCTTGGGCGCCATTGGGCTTCTTAGCACTGGTATTAACAGTAACAGTAGTACCCCTGGAACCCATCGGTGAAAACATTCCCGGGTTTAGTGTTGGATAATAATGAGTTGCACCACCTTGATTGTGGTAATGGAACCTTGTCTTGTTACTGATTCCACTTTCTTCTTCATAATTAGACGGCCTTGGTGTTGGTCCTCTGGACGCCGATAGACCATAGACATCAGAAGCGCCAAAATTCGAGTTTCTACCAGCAGCCATCATTGAGCAGGAGTCAGTGTGGTTAAAGCTAGATCCTTTTGGAGTTGGATTTCTTGGGGACTGCAAAGAGTAAATTTCTGCATTGGTTAGGTTTGGTGGCCTTGGAGTTAAGGATAGTCCTTGAGACCTTCTTGAAAAAACATGTGATCTCAGGCATTGGATTTTCGCACTGTGACGTGAAATTTCCATCTTCTTCGATCTCTGCTTCAGTTTGCAAAGATGCCTACCATCAAGTGACATGATGCCAGGATCCATATGGATTGAGACAATAAGCAGTATCTGCGAACAAGCTTGCACTTGCAGTCCCCGAAGCACAATAATCTTAGGGTCAAAAATAATCTTTTTGCCCAGAAAAATAAGAAAAAGAGGATAAAAGGGTGAAGTAGAAGACAATTTAAAAAAATTTAAGTTTTGTTACAGGGCAAAAAAGAGAATGAAAAATTTTAAGGGTAAAATTGGAATTTAATTCTTAAAAGAGTATTTTCTAATAATAAAAATAAATAAGGATAAAATAAGACTTTTAATAGTTAAGGATCTTTTGATAATTACAGTGGTTAGTTTAACTAAGGATATTTTTAATAATTATGAATGAAATGGAAAAGAGAATAATGTTAGATTATTAAGTATAATTAGGTTGAAAACTTTTTTCAAATAAGTCTAATATAATTTTATAATTTCTAAGTCCGAAATATGGATTAAGGAGTATATTGGACTTATCAATTAGTTAAGTTTGAAAATCAGGTAAGGATAATCTTGAGTTGTACTCTTAGAATAGTATTTTATTATTAATAAATTATTTATTATGAATCATATTTTGAATTAGTCATTAATTAAATTAATGATGAATAATTATATGAATTGTATTTATTTATTTCGAAAACAATTAACAAAGTACAAAATGTTCCGCATTTATAATTTGTTACGTATTATGAGGTGTATTGCTTGATAATTTCGCAAAAAATTTGTTAATTAAAATTCTTTGCGGTGATAAGTAATTAAGAATATTAAGGTAAATAAATTATGCTTATGAAATTAAATAGAGTTTGACTTATAATAGGTTAAGAATAAATTGTATAAATCGTGAATATGTGACTTGCCTATAATAGTTTACATTTAATGGTCAAAGATTAATGAGTTGTTTAAATATGAGTGAACAATGGCAAGGTATTTGTCTGTGAAGTAGATACCGGGGTATCTTGAATCCCGAGAAAGTCTATCGGGATATCTTGATTTTTGGGGATATCTTATACTGATGTTTAGATACTACAGTGGTACCAGGGTGTCAAATTAGATTGAGGAATTGAGGTACCATGTGCCAATAATTATACATCTAATTACGTTTCTACTTAGTGAGTAATTATGATAAGTAACGAAAGTTTTCTTTGTCTTATCCTCTGACAAGTTTTTTCGCTTTCTTTTTCGTTCTTGTTCTCCTTGTTATTTCTCTTATTTCTATGGAATCTGAAGAGTTAAATGTTCTTAATGAACAATGTAATCAAATGACAATTGAAGAATTGGAGGATGAAGGGGTGATTATTGATGAAGGGGATAATGAAGGTGTGGTTGATGTTCGTTGGAGTTTAGTAGGAAGCTTTCTAGCGAAGAAACCAGTTAATGCGACTTTGATGAAGGATACGTTGGCATCAATATGGCGTCTTGTAATGGGTGTTTACATTAAGGATCTTGATTCCAATAGATTTATTTTTCAGTTTTTTCAAGAAAAGGATATGTAAAAGGTGATCGATGATGGTCCATGGACTTTTGACAATCAGTTATTAATGGTTAAAAAGTTTTGTTCGACTGATCAACCGGAAACTATAGATTTGCATAAGGCTGATTTTTGGGTGCAAGTTCACAAAATTCCAGTTGGTTTCATGTCTGAAAAAGTTGCATAGACAATTAGGAAGTTCATTGGTGAATATGTTCAGTTAGATCCAAAAAACTTCAAAGGCACTAGGCGCAATTATATGAGATTTCACGTTGTAATGGATGTTAACAAGGCCATCAAGCATAAGATGAAAATTAAGCGACCAGGTGGTGTGTGGGTCACTCTTGAATTCAAATATGAGAGATTACCTTCCGTTTTTTTCGTTTGTGGCATGTTAGGCCATATTGAAAAATTCTGTAAGGTTGTCTATGATTCTACAATAGGAGATGTCACAAGGAAGTTCGATGAAACAATCCGTGCTAATTTGCGAAGATCACAACTTACGATGGGCAGTAAGTGGCTTCATGAAATGCCATCATTGGTTAGAGCTTCGGGGAGTCCAGAGGAGGCAATGGTAGTTGATAAATCTGATTTTGGAAAACTGAAAATTATGGTAAATATATGGAAACTAGAGATAATGGTTATGTGTTAAATGCCAAGATTGTAACTGGCAGTAGGAAAGGGAAGGAGATTATGGAGGATTTTAGTGTAAATGAGAAAAATATGGCACTAATAAGGGAAGATGAAGGTGTGATTCTACTGGATTCTAAAAGAAGACGTATGGAAGATAATATGGGAGTGGAGGCTGCTGCTTATGGGCCTGAGTCTAACCCAAGTGTTGCTCTCATAATGGACTCAAAAAACATGTTATTGGCGGGACCTGTGGAACAGGCACTCCAATCCTCATGAGTTGCATAAGCTGGAATTGCCGTGGGATGGGTAACCCACGAGCAATTCGTACTCTTCGGGACCTTGTTTTTGCTAAAAAACACAAATTGCTTTTTCTTATTGAAACTTTGTGCAGTAAAGAAAAAATGGATTGAGTTAAAAATTTATTGGGCTTTGAAGGCTTATTTTGTGTTGAGCCCATAGGATAAAGTGGAAGTTTGGCTTCATTATGGAAGAGCAAAAACAATGTCAAATTGTTAGGCTACTCTAGACGACATATTGATGTAGAAATTTGAATCAAAGGGATGGAGGGTTGGCGTCTTACAGGCTTTTATAATGAGCCTAATCAGAGCAGAAGGGAGGATGGTTGGAATTTGCTTCGGACTATTGCTGCCAAGTCGAATCTGCCTCGGGTCTTTATTGGGGATTTCAATGACATTTTCCATCAATCTAAGAGCGTGGAGGTAATCCTCAAATAAATCGTCTTCTTTCTGGCTTTCAGGCTGCTATTGAGGATAACAGTTTGATTGATTTGGAAATGCAGGGCTATGGTTTCACCTGGTTCCAAGGCAACAAAGTTGAGGGCCTGATTGAGGAACTTTTAGATCGTTCTTTTGCCTATTCAGACTGGATTCAAAAGTTTCCTTATTATAAGGTTAGTAATTTGGACTTAACTTCGTCTTATCATACTTCTATTTTTCTGAATCCCGTGGTTACTTCTTTTAAAGTGGGCATTAAACGGTTTAAATTTGAAAATGCTTGGTTAAGAGACTCTCATTTTCTTTTTGTGGTTGAAAATGTCTGGAGTCAAAATAGGGGGATTTCGTTGAAGGAAAAGTTGAGAATTTGTAGTAAAACTTTAGCAATATGGGTAAAGAGATTACGGGGAATTTTAAGGAAAGGCTTAATCAATTAAAGGCTGATATGAGACAGGCTAGTCAAAGAGAAGGTGGATTGTCTGATGCTGACTTCCGTCGGTTTCAAGAACATTATCATGATACACTTCGTCAGCAGGAAATTTTTTGGAGACAAAGGGCTAAAATGTTGTGGCTTCAAGATGGTGATTCCAATTCTAAACTCTTTCATGCTGTTGCTTCTAAGAGGAAAAGGGAAAATTATATATCTCAGTTGAAAGACCCTACAGGAGTGATTCGTGATTGGAATTCTGGCCTGGCTGATGTTGTAGTTGATTATTTTAAGGATATATTTACTGCAACCAATTTGAATACAGGATCCGTTGCTGCTACTCTTGAGCATAAAGCATCTCAGTCCCAGAATGATCTTTTGTTAAAACCTTATACGGCGGAGGAAGTGAAGAGTGTTGTTTTCAATCTTCATCCTAATAAAGCACCAGGAATGGATGGGATGAATGCGGCCTTCTATCAGAGCTGTTGGAAAATTATAGGGGAGGATGTAACTCAGGATTGTCTTGATTTTATTCATAATTGTTACCTGCCTGAAGATCTGAACAAGACAACAATTATTTTAAGTCCAAAGACGAGTTCGGTTGAGACCATGTCTGATTTGAGGCCAATTGCTTTATGCAATACCTGGTATAAAGTAATAGCAAAGATGATTACAAATAGATTGAAGAAGGTCCTCCTTGGGTTGATCTCATAAAATCATAATGTTTTGATCCAAACAGGCTCATATTTGATAAGTTTCTTGTGGCTTATGAGATTAATAATTTTCTTAAAAGGAAAACTCAGGGAGTTGAAGGTAAAGTTGCTCTTAAACTCGATATGAGTAAGGCGTATGATAGAATTGAGTGGCACGAGTTGTTAATCCGATTGGGATTCAATTTGCAATGGGTTAGATTAGTCAAACTATGTGTTTGTTCTGTTCATTATTATGTGACCTGTAAAGATAAGTTGTTAGGGCCTATTTATCCTGAACGAGGGCTGAGATAGGGAGATCCTCTCTCTCCTTATCTGTTCATTTTATGTGCGGAGGGTCTATCTTCTATGATCAGATCATATGAAGTTAGAGGAACCATTCATGGATGTAAGGTTGTTGCAAGTGCACCTCCTGTTTCACATCTCTTTTTTACTGATGATAGCTATATTTTCTTTTCTGCTAACCTTTTGGAAGCTCAAGCTATCAAGGATATTTTGCACATTTATGGATTGGATTCGAGTCAGCTTGTGAATTTTAATAAGTCTTCTATTAGATTCAGTTCCAACACTTCAAACCATCAAAGGAATATTATTTCTTCTTGTCTTTCTATTGATTTTGGATCCATGGAAGCTCCTTATTTGGGTTTACCTTCTTTTATTGGGAGAGATAAGAAGGAAAATTTCCCTTTTATTGAGAAGAAGCTGTGGAAGCGGCTGCAAGGATGGAACAAGACTTTTCTTTCTCGGGCTGGAAAAGAAGTTTTACTGAAATCCGTTGCTCAATCTTTTCCTAATTATGCTATGACTATTTTTAGAGTGTCGATGGGTGTTTGTAAAAAATTGAGAAAATGCTTAATTCCTTTTGGTGAGGTACGAATGTAAGACAAAAACAAGGAAATCATTGGATGGCGTAGGATAAGATAGGATGGTCAAAACACCTAGGAGGTATGGGTTTCAAGACATTTCATGATTTCAATATGGCTTTGCTTGGGAAACAATGTTGGAGGTTGCTTTCTGATAATTGCTCGTTGGTTGCAAAAGTTCTTAAGGCTCGCTACTATCCTCAACTAATCCTAGTTTTACTTGGAGCATTATTTTCTCAAGTTTTGAGTTTGTTAAAAAAGGATGCAAGAAACGTGTTGGCAATGGCAGCACCATTAGAGTTTGTTCTGACCCTTGGTTGTCGGATAAGGAGAATCCCTATATCACTTCGACTCTTGGGGATTCTTGGATAAATCTTCAAGTTTCTGATTTGATCCTTCACGACCTTAAACAATGAAATTTGCATTTAATCTCAGCTTTATTTAATGAGCGAGATAGAGATCTAATTCTCCAAATTCCTCTGAGCTTACAACGCAGTTTTGATGAGTGGCTTTGGGTTTATGATAGAAAAGGGATTTCTTCTGTTAGAAGTGCCTACCGTTTTATTCATGCAACCCCTCGAGACTTGAATTAGGTTCTTCCCTCTCCTCTTTGGAAGAAATTTTGGTCTTTGAACATTCCTACTAAGATGAAAAAATTATTTTGGCGTTCATTAAATGCTTGCTTACCGATTCGTGATCTTCTTATTAATAAAGGTGTTGATATTGTGCCTTTGTGTCCTATTTGTGGCATTGAGAATGAATTTGTTTCTCATGTTTTATTTGAGTGTTGTTGTGCTTAGGCAGTTTGGTCACATTCTCAGCTGGGTTTATTTCATTTCATATCTGTTGAGTTGCTGTCTTGGTTTTCTTTTATTGCACATAATTATAATGTTGATGATATTTGTTTAGCTATCTCGATTTGTTGGGCTCTTTGGAAGAACAGGAATGATCTGGTTTGGCATGGTATTCAGAATTCAGCTCATGCTATTCTTTTTCTTGCCCGTTCGATGTTGACAACTTGGACTTCAACTAGGAGACGAGAAAATGCAACTTTTAACTAAGAACATACTGCTCATATTACTTGGCAAAAACCACCAGTTGGTTTCCTTAAAATCAACACCGATGCTGCTATCTGAAAAGATCTAAGGAAGACTAGTACTGGTTTTGTTGTTTGAAATAGCCATGGAGATTGTATAGCTGCTGGCAGTAACATTTATCATGGGATTTTGGATCCTTCTAGTGCAGAAGCTATGAGAATTCGTGAAGCATTAAGTTGGGTTAAAAAACAAAACTTACACTCTGTTGTTACTGAATCGGATTCGCAACTGGTTATTAAGGGTATTCTTTCAACCATTCGCAATCGATTTGAAGTTGATTTGATTATTAGTGATTGCTTATTTCTCTGTAATTCCATAAATGATATTTATTTTGGTTTTTGTAAAAGATCTGCGAACTATGCAGTTCATTCTCTTGCGAAAAAGGCTAGTTCTATGCCAGGTCTTGTTAATTGGGATTTATCTTTCCCCGCTTGTATTTCTTTAGCCTTAGCTGATAATCGTGCTTTTTAATGAAGTTTCCTTTGTTTTTTTTTAAATGATAAGTAACGATGATAGGCCATTGAGTCTACTAAGTTAAGTAAGCCCTATACAATCTTTCTATTTCCTATAAAAAATAACAACAAGGTGTGAGCTGCCTACTTAGTAATAGTAACTAATGGTAAAAAGATCTTTCTAAATAAGGCATTCACGTTCTTGTAGGTTATATTAAATCATGTCTTTTGCATTTATTGCGTAGTATTTACCTCCTAATTAGTTTAGCTTAGTTAGTTTTCTACTTCGCGTAATTTATGCATTAACACGCTTGGTCAGAGTTGTTGCTGTACAAGTCTTTTTTGGTCTGTATATTTATTTTGCCCTTTACTTTTTGGTCTGTATATTTATTTTGCCTTTTACTCTTGTATGAGTATTTGCTAGTATGTATTTTTATCTTACCATTTATTGTTAATTTTTGACATGTTCTGTACGTACGTTATTTTGTGATGCCTTACGTATTATTATTATTATTATTATTATTATTATTGTTGTTGTTGTTTCTCTTTATTATTTATTTGTATTTGTATATATGTATGCACATTCATTTATAATTTTATAGTATCTTCATGACACATTGCATGTAGATCTATTAGAAATAGTCTCTCTATTAGGTAGGGATAAGGACGCGTACTATCAGATTTCACCAGACATTGCGCCTCAACAAGACTTTAACTAGATGTTGTTGATGATGAGAGAGATTATTGATAACTCCAGTGCATGTGATTGATAGAGTGGAGTCTAGGTGGGGTCAACAAAATTGAGTAAAATTATTTTATTATATATACTTTTGAATGTAATAATTCATATAGTTGTGTTTATATATAATCTTTTTGTAATTGACGAACATTATTCTTTAAACTAATGAAAATTTTGGTAATTAATGTTGTTATAATTAGGAAATAATTTAGATAATTGTAGTTTAAGAATTATTGGAGCATCGCAAACTATGATGAACTATAAGCAAAAGTTGGGTAAAACTAGATGACACTCGTAACATGTTAGAGGCTTGTAAGTATTAACATGCATGGCATCAGTAGAGTTGAGGAGTTGTGGCGTTTGAATTTGATTAGAAAGTTCATCCTACTGGTAGTTTCGGCCAAGAATTCATAATGCATTCAATCATAGATGTTTTGTGATAGAAGTACTTATCTTCCTATCTATCAATGTAAGAAAAGTTTTTATCTTATGGGAAGACAACATTTACTGTTCTTGTCGAGGAAGTAGCAATCCAATTGTTGTTGGGGCAATAATGAAACTGTCAGATACCACCCAGAAGCGTCCGGATTGGACAAGAGTGGCAAGAATCAGATCTCACAAACAGAATTTCTGTGTTCCTGACGGAAAGACGGAGAAACGTCATTGATAAGATATCTGATTCGAATTTCTGTCTAATATTATTATGTCTTATTCTATCTCATGAAATTTTAGACATTTATTTTGCGGGACTCACGTAAATAAATGATTGAGATTTATTGAGCACAATAAGACACCATAATATTAGACAGAGAATATAGACTCCAATATTATGCCAGCTCTGTGAACTGCTTCTTGATACGTAAGTACGGTGATATGTCGTTGAATTTGTTATCAGCTTATTCATGAAAATTAGTTGAGGACTACGTGTCGTTTGTTCCTCTTTTCTCCTTTCTCCTTTATTATTCGCCCGAGCTATCACTTCTCATAACTAGCTTTGTATATTGTTGTTGTGACGTCCTCCTTTAAGCTTATAAAATTATCTGAAGGTACTATAACCATCTTATTGGACCACCTTGCATGCGATTGTCAACCTCGATGTAACTCGTGTGAATCACCCAACCAAATGGTCAATTGTTCTTCTAGACAAGCAATGTGGACAGCCAAATTCATGTGTTGGTGAAAGTTATAGAATCCAATGCTGTAAAAAAATAACTTAATTGGAACCCTATGAGAAAGAAAAGGGCATGACCCTTTAAAAGTTGCAAGCAAAAGGTCAAGAACTAATATCTCAAAGTGAAATTTCTACTATTGAATGGTACTAGTGGATGGATAAGCTTGGGTAGTGGGGATGGAATATAACAGAGGATAGATAGAATTGGAAGGCAAAAGAGAGAAGCACTAGTTAATGGTATTTTTGTTATGCTCACTTATTGTCATAAACAACAGAGCACAAAAGGGAAGAATGGTGGCTGAGGAGAGAATTCAGTAGTTAGTGCTTCAGTATATGGGAATTGAATGGTGATGGTTGACCATTATCAGTTGGATGTTCAATCAAAAAGCATATGCTCTTCTACTGTATAGACATCCCAAGATGATTGTGGTTCTCGTTTATTCTAATCTTTTAAGTATTCACAGCTATATCTCTTTTATATATATTTTTAAAACTTCCATAAAAATTCTTACAATACTTTTAAGTTTAAAAGATTGGGTTCCCTCTTTGTGAAATTAGCAATGGTCCTACGGGTCCATACGAGAAGGAAAGTTAAATCATACACAAGTTCAAGTGAGGTTCCATTCTAAAATCAATCGGCGATAGATTGAGTAGCCCACTCGGCTTATATATTAGTCTTCTTGGCTTGTGTATAATCTAACTTTCCTTCTCGTATGGGCCCGTAGGCCTATTGCTAATTTCACATGGTATTATAGCAGATTTTGTCCGGATTATTAATTTCCTGATTGTCTGTCTAGATGTCCAATCCTAGCAGCCCGGTCCGGTTACCACTGTGTTTATTTCAAGTGACAATTGGATGTTTAATTCCAGTTGCACTTGAGGGGGAGTGTTGATAATATCTAAATGTGAATGTTTCATATTGGGGAAAAAAAAAAGGGGGAAAGAATACTAACATATAAGCCTAGTGAGCTACCCCACCTATCGTCAATTAGTTTTAGAATGGAACCTCACTTGGGCTTGTGTGTGGACTAACTTTCCTTCTCATGTGGGTCCGTAGACTCATTACAAATTTCACACTCTTCAAAATTATTTATAAATTTAGTAGATATTAAATAGATAATGATTATGAATTCTCTTATTGTAGAAAATATTAATACAATTTAATTTTGAAAATAGATTCAATTAAAAATTAGAAATATGTATCTCAAATTTTATGTCCAATTTTACCATATCTAACCTTATCCAATAGCCAAAACGACGCCGTATTGAGCGTTGGATAGGATAGGACAATCTCTAAACTCTTATATGATACCAAAACGACATCATTTTAATTGGTAAATAAGATTAAACCGGTTAAAATTAGCCAGAAAATCCAAAGTCAGAAATATGGCCCTCAACTTTTAGAACTTCATCACAATTATTACAATTTCAGCTTTTTCTAAAATAAGATGTTGCATAGCTTCTGAAAATCACTTTTTGAAAGCAGAAAACCACTTTCTGCTTAAATGAGAAAATGACTTGGACCATGAAACGTTGATGGACACGTCTAATTGGATGGAGGAGGGCCCAAAATGTGATGGTTTGCTCTGAATTTCTTGGTCTCAAAGATTCTCTTTGTCCTCCTCCTCCTTATATTCTATTAATTATTACAAGCGCTCGGGAGGGGTGAGGCTTTCACCGATCAATGGTTAGACTAGCTACACGTCAAATTGATAAAAGGAATGCACAAACACAAAATGGAAATGAATCACAGCTCTTTCATAATTTTTTAAACAAGGAAGAGCTCAATTGGACTCTATAGGCACAATCACAATACATCAAACATTGAATTCATACAATATGAAAATTGTTACAAGCGAGTCTTTCTAATACATATATCATAAATATATTTTTCATGAATTTGTGCATATTTAAGGATTTATTTAATTCATATTCAAACCTCTCCAGTATATACGGATAAGGCTGTATATTATCAGACCTTTTTAAACTCACTTTATTGCGAAACTTTAAACTGAGTACGACGATGACTTCGGTCTTGAAGACAATAAAATGCAGCTAAAGGTGAACGATCCTTTTCCGTCGTCAGATCAGTCTGTTATATGATCAGGCTCAGGTGAAGGTGGACATGCCTTGCCGACACTAGACTTCATATTCCATGTTGGATGCTTACTTCCTCCTTTTATTTATAATTTATTAAACAAAAAAAGAACAAATAATGGCTAATATAAGAATTCCAAGTAATTAACTTGCTCCACGTGTCTAATAAATTAAATTATTAAAAAGATAAATGTCAATAAAACCCGAATACCTTCACGTGTCGGTGGCTCTACTTCTTTATCTCTCGCTCTTTCGTTAGTATAAAGCAAAGTCTGGTTTCCTTCTTAAACTCTGTCTTCTGTCTGGCTGTTTGTCTGGCTCTCTGTCTTTGGTTCTGTGTAGTATTATAGTATTATTGAAGTTGTTGTCGTCGTCGTCTGAAACTTAAGGTCTGGCTGGGTTAAAGTGGTGTAGCAGACCACGCAAGTTACTGCTACTACTTGGTGGTAATAATAGCAAAAATAATAAGAAGAAGAAACTGAGGTTGATGATGGATTGGTGGCATCGACTCGTCTTTCCTGTTCGACGCTTCTGGATTGCTTTCTCCTCTCGCGTTAAGCCTCGTCGAGACGGTAATCTTTCCCCTCCTCTGTTTCCTTTTGTTGTTGGAAGGTAAAAGGTCTGTCTACTTTTTCTCAAAATATTTAAAAAACTTACCCACCGATCTTGGCACGATAGCCAAGAACACGTTTTCTATGTTTCTGCGGTCTGTTTGTTTCGTGACGTCGTAGGGATGGAAAATATTTTTATTTTATTTATTT
>JAOQMQ010000005.1:6143153-6171617 GCA_027563845.1 Erythroxylum subrotundum | reverse complement strand
GTCTCGTCGCTCCATGACTAAGTACAAGTCACAAACCAAGTTAGCATAAAACCTCGCATATTTCACATACCTTCGACCTGTCTCGCCGAAGTCAAGTGCTTACGCGCCTCGTCACGCTCGTACGCCTTCGCGCATCCTCGCGGGGTCTTACATGCCTTTGCGCCTTCTCGCCAACTCACAAGACTTTACCTTAGTTCCTCGTCAACACGCCTTCCTCGTGCCAACTTACGTGCCAAGCATTGGCCAAGGTTTGCCAACACTCGCACGATCTCGCAGTCTGAACTTAGGGGTCTAACAGTAGTCATGGTGCCCATTTCATGTGTGTGTGCATGCAGGCATTGGACATTGCATTAGTTCATGTTTGTCTTGGAGTATTCTTTTTATGGTTTTCTTCATTAAAAATTTGCAAAAGAAACTACAAAATCAGTATCAATTATCCCTATTTCAACCCCTTACTGTGGTTGAGAAAGAAGTTAAGGTGGTTTTTAAGGTTCTAAGATTGGAACCGCCTTGCAGTTATTTTAGGTCAGGTTCCCAAACGTTATTTTATGATATTCATGTCTTAGTATTTGCTTTGTTGAAAATTATATATAATAACTTACGGAATAGGTATTACAATAACTTAAAAATAAGGCATTGATCATAGCGGAAATAGAAGAAAGCGAGGTGATGCAACTGATAGAGGACAAAACAGTTGCAAGGAAAAACAAGGACTTTTCAAGGAGTGATCATATTAGGGTTGATCTGGTTGCAAAGGGCATTGCATTCATAGACATAGGAACAGAAATAGTAATAGAGGCCTTATATTCCTTTTGGACATGAACAGGACATGCCATCAATAGTGGAAGAAGGCAAGATCGAAAGCCACCACCATCCACATCAAATTGATGTCGTATAATCTTGTTATGACATATAAAATGATGACAGTAACTATATTTGTAAAGGTTTTGAATTGGATATCAAATCCTATGTCCCAAGTATCATGTTCTAACCCTATTTTCACCCTAAAACGACGTCATTTTATTTGTAAACAAACATAAAACGATATCATTTTGGGGCGAGAACAAGGTTGAAACAGAATATTTGAGACAAAGGATCTGAACCTTTTCAATTGATTTGTGTTGCTTAAATGTTAAAATGCTCGCAATTGAATCAATTTAGACCTTATGATGTAAACATATGGAAAGGAGTCAGCGCTTGAAATATTGGCCTAAACAGGGAGTACCATAATACTTATTAGGCAATCAATGTTAAATAATAATATTTCTATTTTTTATTTTAATAAAATATTTTATTTCAATAAAATATTTAATTTTTATTTACTCTTGTAAGTTTTATTTTTTATTTATTGTCTAAAGTTTTATAGCAGTTTAATACCGATTGAAATTTTAAAATTTAAACATTTCATTTAATTGGTTCAATATGCGGTTCGATTTGTAAAATATTGGCAGTAATATGCTCATAAAGCTAAAAAAATATTACTCATATTTATATTTGGGAAATTATTATTATTTATAAATAAAATTTGCAATTATCGGGTTAGACTATGTTTAGTTGCAGATTTTTTTTCCCTTAAATTTTTTTGAATGGTTTTTTTCCCTTAAATTGAAGTTAGTGTGTTTTGATTAAAAATATTATTTTAACATTTTAGTCAAATTAGTTCAAATTATTTTAATTAAACTTAATAAATTATTTGAAATTTACTCATTAATTCAAGTCAATTTGCCAAATTTTCTTCTCTAATCGAAAGAAGTGTAACTAGATTATGCACATTAAAATTAAAAAACGTTCATGTGAAAATATCTTCAAGATATAAACACAAAAGTGAATGAATTAAGCCCAATAATTTATTTAAAACGTGTAAACTCTTTATCCAAGGAAACTTGAAAACAAAGTTCGAGTCTTTTGCTCTTTTTCATTAATTGTTTTAACAAATAGAAATACCAAAATGTATAACGTATTTATGCGTAGAGTGAGAAACAAACATTGAAGACTCCTTCAGGGTTGAAGAAGGAAGCAAAAAAAGAAAAAAAAATTCTTTGCTTTCTTCTTCACATTACCAATCCGATACAAACGCCTTTTGTTAATTAGACAGATCTACCTTGGATCCGAAGGTACTCCCTCTCTGGTTTCCTCATCCTTTTTGTGTTTATTTGGATGTGTTTGCTTGGTTTGAGGATTTGCTTTACTTGACAATCGATTTCAAGTTCATTTTAATCGGCGATCATTTTCTGGAATTTTCCTGAACTCTCGATTGTGATATGAATTCGTTTTGTTGCAATTGCTGTTTCCGAGAAACGATTCCGCATTGACGGTGATTTAGTTTGGTTCGTGCAATGAACCGACGTTAATCAAACTACGTGCATGTGGTTTACTAGTGTTGTGGAAACTTTCTAAATCTTCGTTCTGATTGGTGTTTTGCTTGGTTGAGTTTGTGAGTGCGGTTGTGAAGTTGTTTTTCTTGTGTTTGATTAATGTGATGATTAATTGGATGTGGACGTTTTTAGGTACTCGATGGAGAGCCTTGCGCAGCTAGAAGCATTGTGTGAGAGGCTATATAATTCGCAAGATTCGGTCGAAAGAGCACATGCTGAGAATACTTTGAAATGCTTCTCTGTTAATACTGAATACATTTCTCAATGCCAATACATTCTTGACAATGCTCTGACTCCATATGCATTGATGCTTGCTAGTTCTAGCTTGTTGAAGCAAGTTACTGAGCACAGCCTCTCTTTACAGCTTCGTCTTGATATCCGTAATAATCATCACTTTAGTTTTTGCAATATTTCCTCCTTTGTTTGCAGAGGAACTGAGATGGTGGATTCTTATTTTTGCTGGTTATTTTGGTATTAGGCAATTACCTTGTTAGCTATCTGGCTAGTCGAGGACCTAAGCTGCAGCCCTTTGTTATCGCTTCTCTAGTACAACTTCTTTGTCGAGTTACAAAGTTTGGGTGGTTTGACGATGATAGGTTTAGAGACGTGGTAAAGGACTCTACAAACTTTTTGAGTCAGGTGATCTTTGCTTTATCTAAAATGGTTAACAGCAGCATTGCTTTGTGCTTGCTTGCTTGCATTTGCATTTGGCTACATACGAGCATTGATGTGCCCTGGGATTGGGACATTACTAGTTTTCCTTCTTCTTTAATTATTTTATTTTTCATGTCTCTTTGCCTACCAAATAATGCTTTGTTTTTCTCATCTAGTGTTCTGGTTAGATGAAACATATGCTTTTACTACCTTTAATCTTTGTGCCTTTCTGGATTGTGATATTTATTTACATATTTTCCCAGTGTTGTTACATTCAAATGATTTTTAGTTTTTTAAAACCATTTTTAGTCGTTGCAGCTGTTAACGTGTTTGCCTCAAAATGGAATAAGAGTTTAACCAAATCGTTTGATTGCTTTCATTTCTGCAATGCACAACAAATGCAATTAGCCAAGAAAATTCTTATATTTTCCTCTCTAGCCGACTGGTTAGATGTGTTTCATTCTTGGCTAACTTATAAGGGTGAAAAATCTGGATAAGAATTCATAATCTGATCTGATGTCATAATCTCCCTCTCTCTCTACAGGCATCAACAGATCACTATGCTATTGGTTTGAAGATACTGAATCAACTAGTTTCTGAGATGAATCAGGTTAGTTAGCATTTTGTTTTGACTGACTATTGATTACTATCCTGCATTCAGTGAAGTAAATCTGTGTCATAATTTTATCATCCACTAAAGAAAATGTTACCTTTTCAGTCATTTCATATATATCTCAAAAGATGTTTATATGCTCAATTCTTGTAGAAGATTTGAAGATAATGGTGAAACGATACACTAGCATGGTATTGTTTTTGATAAGTGTGGAAATAAGAGTGATCTAAGTACTTTACCGCAACTTTATCTTTAAATTAGTAACGTTTGCATGAATTGAACATTAGTCACTTCCTTTAAGAATCCTTTTACAAGTCCATAATTAAATTAAAAGGGAAATCGATGTATGGCTTATTCAGCCTAGTCGAGTAGATACCTGTCTTGGAATGACATTTTGTGCAGTGGCTTCTTTGCTTGTTTGTCATTCTTCGTGTAAAATAAAAAATTGAAACTTAACTAACAAGTATCTTTTTCATAGCCCTCTATCTCAAATTCTCAAGTTCATTTGTTAGATCATATTGACAAGGGGTTGATTTGGTGTCACTTTTTCCACGTGTAAAGATGATGGATACCAGTGAAACGTTCTGTGAATTTAAGCGTTCATATCTTGCTGTTAGCAAAAGCATTACCTAGATAATTTTATTTTCACATGTAATTGTATGCTAAGAAGTGTGATGACTTTTAAAGTCTGTGTGTGTGCTCTTCTTCTATATATATGTTCCTTCTTTGTCACTACCATTACTACTGCAGGTATTTTGTTTTGTGAGCATATTTTGTTGTCGGCATACTGACATTTATTTTGCTATTCCATGTGCCTGCATGATCAGGCTAACACAGGTTTACCTTCAACACATCATCGGAGGGTAGCCTGCTCCTTTAGGGATCAATTGCTTTATCAAATATTCCAGATATCTTTAACATCGTTGCAGCAACTAAAAACTGATGGTAATGGGTTTGTCATTTTTTTCTCCCTTCCTACCCTCACCTTTCTGTACTTCTATGTGTCTTGAAAAGCTTTTTTTGGATAATGATGTACAGTTGCTAGTCAATTGCAAGAGTTGGCGCTTTCTCTGTCGCTGAAGTGTTTGTCTTTCGATTTCGTTGGGACGTCAATTGATGAAAGTTCAGAAGAATTTGGTACTGTTCAGGTAATGGTTCGTATTGGTATCTAGATAAAAATTCTTAATCAGTTAAATAGTTATGACGTTATTATTGGATGGAGTGTGAAATGGCGATTGGTTCAATTGTTAATTCTACAGATTCCTTCATCTTGGAGGCCAGTTTTTGAGGATCCCTCAACTTTGCAGATTTTCTTTGATTACTATGCTCTTAGAGGAGCGCCTCTTTCAAAGGAGGTTAGTTCATGTTAGGCCCCTTTCCTTTTCATGGGTGTGTGCATTTTGTGTTTGAGATCTACTCATTTTTTTTATATTTCCATTGTAGGCATTGGAATGTTTGGTTCGTCTAGCGTCTGTGAGGCGCTCTTTATTTGCAAATGATGCTGCCCGTTCTAAGTTTTTGGCACATCTGATGACTGGAACAAAAGAAATTCTACAAACAGGACAAGGTACTCTAGACTTGAATCCTTCAGTAAAATTCTTGCTGTCCTAATGATTCTTAACAGAAATCAAGATATGATGCCTTTCCATCTTTTAGTTTGGAAATTAAAGTCTGCCATCACTCTTGGATTGCAAAAGGTTAACTTATTAAACTGTGGTGATGGGTGCTAGGGAAATGACATATAATCTTTACTGTTTTCAGGTTCTAAAAATATTTCCCCAAAAGCATGATGAGGTGTGGTGCTGTGTATTCCATGCTCTATTTGGTTGTCATTTTTGGTCCATGTTTTCTTTCTTGTCTTTTCTGTTATTCCTTTGCTTCTTCGTTTCTTTTAAAACTTGAGGTTGTTCTTTGGATAACATTGTGCTCTATAATTTGCTTACTTGCAAGTTGCTTATGGAATGAAGCTTGTATGATTGTATTGAGACTGCTGCTCTCGTTGAATTTGTAGTGGTTTTTGGTCTAATTTCTGCAATAAGCCTTAATCAAAGTTTACTGACTGAGCTCTTTTTCTCACTCCACTTATTTTCATTTGCTTAATAAATGTACTATTGGGAATCAGGTCTTGCTGATCATGACAATTACCATGAGTTTTGTCGTCTTCTTGGACGCTTCAAAGTGAACTATCAGGTTTCTGTTCTATGAAATTATTTCTGCATGTTGCACTTCTCCTCTCTCTTTCTCTCTATTTTTTGGTCATGCCATACACAAATTATTTTGAACATTTACTTTTCACGCTTTTACATCTTGTAGCCTTTCATATTGTGTGAAAACCTATTAATGACATACTGTGTTGATTTTTATTTTCTTCTATGGTATGTATGATAACTTGTTACATCATCTTGGAATTCTTATGCCTTTTTCTTTCTTTTTTCCTTTAATTTTCTTGTTTTTCTTCTCTTAGCATCTTGATTTCCTCCTTCAATTCATGCTGTTGCATGACCAAGATGGATTTTATATTTTCTAATACTTTGACACCTGTACACTTATGGGTTTTGTATGTAAGTGTATATCAGCCTATCTGCAATGATTAGCTTTTATGCCTCCTATTCTGCATACAAATCACAAAATGTAGTTGTTACATATCAAGTTTATGAATACCAACTTGAATCTGGTGAATCTCAGGAGTTCTGTAAACATACGCATTGTATGTGATACTTATGTATAATCATGTTTCCCATCCTAACAAAAACAAATATACGAACCTGTTTCTCTGTAAATGAGGAGAAAAAGAACACAGAATCTAATTCCTTTAAGATTTACATTTTGCATGATTCTTGTGTAGAAGTAACTTAGCGGGAGCTTCCTTTTATATAACAGCTTCAGTCTTCTAATGGTCGGAATATGATACTTCTGCAGTTCCTGATTTTTTTAATTAAAAAATTAGCTTTTACTTACGTTCATACTGGTATTTTATTGCACCTTCCTTCCATGTTCTCATATCGTTTGATGCTCTGCATTCCTTTATATAAACATTTTCTTGTAGTTAGATTACAATGCTCCTACTTTTTGTCTTTTATCTGCATGTTACCTTTTCAGTTCTTTAAATTTAGTATTGTTGTTCAACTGATGGATTCTGGCATTGAGTTCATAAATCATGATTTTTCTCAGTTATAAGTTTCAATTGATGTGATTTAGTTAATCTGCCTTTGAATTCATTAGCATGACTAATTTGTACAATTGCATTACAGTTGTCAGAGCTTGTGAATGTGGAAGGCTATAGTGACTGGATACAATTGGTAGCAGAGTTCACTTTAAAGTCATTGCATTCTTGGCAGGTGTGTAGATAATTTCCTGAAGTTTGATGCAATTTTTTTTTGCATGCTATTTATGTTACTTGCTGTGAGGGGTTTAGTTAAAAGGTGCTGCTGTCTTGGTTTTATTTTCCTCTTTGATATTGCCTTGAATCAATTGGCTCCAGATTAACCATACTTTCTTAGTTGCTGATTTAGTTTGTTTTCCTCAGTGGGCTAGCAGCAGTGTGTACTACCTTTTAGGCCTATGGTCCAGATTGGTTACATCTGTACCATACCTGAAGGGTGATACTCCAAGTTTACTTGATGAATTTGTGCCCAAAATTACTGAAGGCTTCATTACATCAAGATTTAACTCTGTTCAGGTAGATTTTTCTTCTCTGATTGATAATTACTGCATTGAGATTGGATTTAGTGATTGTATTTTTGGTGTGTGTTCTATAGGCAGGATTTCCAGATGATCTTCCTGACAATCCATTGGACAATGTTGAGCTTCTTCAGGATCAGCTAGATTGCTTTCCCTATATTTGCAGATTCCAGGTTGAGCTGACTAGTCTACTATCTAGTTTTACTGCCTTAAACTTTCTAGGTTCTATATTAACTACTGTCACTGTTCTTTTACTACATTGCATGTGCACCAAGCTATTGACTTCACAAGCTTGTGAAGGATTCAAGTTAATGGATTATGATTTTGTCCCTTTCTTTTCCTTGATTTACTTTTGACAGTATGAAAGCAGTGGGGTGTACATAATAAATATAATGGAGCCTATTCTGCAATCATACACGGTATGTTAGCTTGAATGAGTGAGGGTACTATTCTGGAGTACAGTCCCATGATAATTGATTAATGCTTTTGAATCACTTGGATAGGACATAGCACGACTTCAGGCTACTGACAGAAGTGAACTTGCTATCATTGAGGCAAAACTTGCTTGGATTGTTCATATAATTGCTGCTATTCTTAAAATAAAACAATGCACTGGTTGTAGGTAATCTTTTCTTCTCATTTTCATCTTTTGTCCTTTTTTTTTGGTTGCCGTATAATTTCTTCATCAGCGTGTGCATTACAATTAGCTTCTTTCTTTCCATTAAATTTCTCTCCTGCAGTAGTGAGTCGCAAGAAGTGCTTGATGCAGAACTTTCAGCTCGTGTTCTGCAACTGATAAATGTTACAGACAGTGGTCTTCATACCCAGGTAGATTGTCAAAAGAAATTTTATAGTGGGGCTGTTTTTCTGTAATTGACTGACTATCTCATTGGACAAACCTCTCCTCCCTCTCCCACAAGAAGAGAGGGAGGTGGGGGGGAGGGGGGTCGTTGAGAAGGAAGTGACTGTGGTACTGTTATTTGTGAAGCAAATTTAAAGCGGTTATGGAAACCATTTTGGGCTTTGCTATTGATATGATTTTGACTCTGGTGTCATTTAACAGAGATACGGTGAATTAAGTAAGCAAAGACTTGATCGAGCAATTCTTACCTTCTTTCAGCATTTTAGAAAGTCTTACGTAGGTGACCAGGCTGTGCACTCATCCAAGGTAATAAACTTCCTCCTTGTGTGTATGATTGTATTTTTCTCCATTGAGCTTGTTTGTATCTGTTGCAGCAGCTATATGCCCGATTGTCTGAGCTTCTTGGACTTCACGACCATCTACTACTATTGAATGTGATTGTTGCAAAGATTGCTACTAATCTCAAGTGTTACACAGAGGTAACAGTTTTGTTTCGATTTGCCTCTTTGCATATTTTTGTTGTGCTATTGGCATCTTAGTCCTTTTCTGTTCATATTTCAGAGTGAGGACGTCATTGATCATACATTAAGTTTATTCTTGGAGTTGGCATCTGGGTCAGTGCTAAGAGCTTATTATTTGGCTACAAATTAGATTTGTTGTTTATATAACAGATTCTACAACTCCTTTTTGTCGATTTCTTGTCTTTGGCACTCCCATAATATTTTCTTTTTAAATTTTGTTACAGTTATATGACCGGCAAGCTGCTTCTGAAATTGGATACGACTAAATTCATTGTTGCTAACCATACTGTAATTTGGCTTTTATATTCCCTGATTTTGTTCACTATTCTTTGATTTGTTTCACAGAATTATGTTGAATCATAAATATAAAAGATTTAACTCTTAATTTGTAGAGAGAGCACTTTCCTTTCCTGGAAGAGTATAGATGTTCTCGCAGCAGGACAACCTTCTACTACACTATTGGTTGGTTGATATTTATGGAGGACAGCCCTGTGAAATTCAAGTCTTCGATGGAACCACTTCTACAAGTACTCTCTCTTTTTCTTCGATGTTTGCCAATATATCATTGTCAGAGTATATGGGAATTATATTCTGCCTAGATGGGTGTGAAATATGAATGATATTTATTTTATTTTGAAGTGCAGGAGTGAAACTGCTTAAATTCTTTTGTCAATGGTCCTCACTACACTTCTGTACTTGCTTTTAACTTGAGGATCTGAAATTCATTCATTATCTTTACAGTGTATTTTGGTGTTGTGTTTGCTGTTCTAATTGTGCATTTATGGATTTAACTTTTAGCTCTAGTATTGAGATATATTTATGGTGTCCTAGTGTTGAGATATATTTATGGTGTCCCAGGTTTTTCTAACTTTGGAATCAACTCCCGAATCAATGTTTCGAACTGATGCTGTGAAGTATGCCCTAATTGGGTTAATGAGAGATCTCAGGGGCATTGCGATGGCCACAAACAGGTTTTTATATTCACGATATCTGAAATTATCTATATGTCTGTGGTTTTCAATTTTCAATACTTTTCGTCTATGTTCATTCAGTCGGAGGACGTATGGGCTTCTATTTGATTGGCTATATCCTGCACACTTGCCACTACTCTTGAAGGGCATCTCACACTGGACGGATACACCAGAGGTATGAAGATCTATTTTGTTGATTTACTGACATCTAATGCATCTTGGTGACATTATTCTTTGAAAATTACTAAGCTTTTTTCTTGTATTTTGATTCTTACATGATTCTTGGAATAGTTTTCCATATTCTTTTTTGGCATTTAAATCTGCTCCTTGGGAATGATTAAAAAATTACCGGAGTAACACTGTTTTTGCATTTGAACAATGAAATTTCTTCTAAGAATTCAACTTACTCTTGACTTGCATGGCTATTCATTGGAGTTGGATGATGTCATATGACACATTTTGTTCTTAATATTACCAAGCATCTTTTTCTTGAATAATCTTACATAGGAATAGTATCTTGTTCTTGAATAGTCGTACGTCCTTTTTCCAGGTTACCACCCCACTGCTGAAATTCATGGCAGAGTTTGTTTTGAACAAAGCTCAACGTTTAACATTTGATTCATCTTCTCCAAATGGCATTCTTCTCTTTCGGGAAGTGAGCAAATTGATAGTAGCCTATGGAACAAGAATTTTAGCTCTTCCAAATGCTGCTGATATATATGCCTACAAGTATAAGGGAATATGGATTTGCTTAACTATTCTCACTAGAGGTTGGAATCTGAATCTTCCATTTCTTTTGTTGGCATGGTGGATTCTCTTTGTTGCTTAAAGTTTCTTACTGCTACATTGTTGAAATGGAAGCCTCTTGGTCTCAAATTGCATTTTCTGATCCTTCTGTGAATCTTTCTCGACCTTTTTAGATCTGTATATGCACATTTTTAACTTATAAATATTTAGGTATCATGCTCTTCTTTTGTTTGTAAAACGTCCTAATATGGTATTTGACGTTGATCTCTTTCTTTCTTGAGAAACTAATCTTGTGATTAGCACTTGATCTCCACAAACAGAAATATAGCTGAGACCTTTGGGGATTTATGGAAGATAATTACCCATATCATCTACTAGTAACCAGCTCTCCTTCAAAAGCACTGATGGTTATTTTGTTTTTAACTTTTTGAGTGTCCATCCTTCTTGCTTACATATTTTGAAACTTTAAATAGCTAGCATTTTCAGTGATTTGCAAATTTGTTTATATTAAAGTGCTGCAGTGGGTTTAATACGGTATTGTAGCAATGGATCAATGAGCAGAAATTTCCTTGTAAACATGTTGTATGAGCTTTTGTTGGATCATTGAATAGAAATTTCCTTGTATACATGTTGTATGAGCTTTGTTTCTTGAACTAATCTTATCACATTTGGCAGCTCTTGCGGGAAACTATGTAAACTTTGGTGTGTTTGAACTTTATGGCGATAGAGCTCTTTCAGATGCTCTTGAAGTTGCTTTGAAGATGATGTTGTCGATACCCCTGGCTGATATATTGGCATATAGGAAGGTATGTGACCACAAGTGGATTATGTACTTTTGTATCTTTTCCATCATATGTGTGTGTGCATGTGCATTTGACGCTTCTATATATTTTCTAGGTTGTTTGATTTTTGTTATATTTTGTGGATTGTTCTCGTTGATTTCTGAGGACAATTAAGCAAAGATTATTTCCTCAAATTTGTGATCAAGTTACCTTTTTGTTATATTCTCCTGTTGAGGATTGTTCTCCTTGATTGCTAAGGACAATTAAGCAAAGGTTATTTCCTCAAATTTGTGATGAAGCTACATTTAACGTGTTTAGCTGATAGCACTTACTCAGAACCTTTTCTTTTATAAAATTTTAAATTTATTAATTTTGGAAATTGGGAATAGGCTACAGCCCATGTTTAATGGAGCTCTGAAATGGATTTAGTTCAAATGGATTTAGAAAGTTTGTCATGTACATTGAGTTAGCGTTGAGTGGCCAATGAACTTGATGCACCCAAGAACTTAATGTGGGAATATGTTAGTAAGGACGTGGGAACATGGTGATAGTAGGATAGGGCTGCTTCCAACAAAGTTAAAGAATCAGTTTTAAGATAGTGTTACTTTTATACTGATGTTGCTACATTGTAATGTGATGGAAGTTGATTATACTGAAACTTAATATTAAAATGTCTACAACTTCTTTGTCCCATTGATGTGCACAGGCTGTTGGTGTTATGACTGCAAAAATTAACTGAACCACGAAACAGTCTGCCTTAAATATGAAAATGCTTAAGGCAAATTCTGTGACGTAGAGAAATAAGAGACCAGTTAAGAAATTAGGATATTTATTGAAAAGCAGTCAGAAATAGTTTGGCTATGTAATTTATGGATGTGGATGTACAGGTGTAAAGAGGAGTTTCTTTAAATCCGCTTATATTTTTCGCTGTTTTAACTTTTTGTTTTTTGTTTGTTCTTGTACTCATTTTCAGTTTTGTTTATGGATGAATTTGACTTTATGATTGTAATCATCGTGTTGTAGCCATTGAGTTTGGGTCTATTTTCAGTTTTTCTACCTGTTTTAGCAAGTTAATGTCCTTATCCGCTTTATTGCAGCTAACAACGGCTTACTTCTCATTTCTGGAGGTTCTCTTCAGCGGCCACATAGCTTTCTTATTGAATCTAGATACAAACACCTTCATGCATATCGCTAGTTCACTTGAATCTGGCCTTAAAGGCCTTGATACAAATATCTCTTCACAGGTTGATCACTTCAATGCTTATGTTTACTGTTACTTTTCTCTGTAGGAATGGCTGTTTTTGCATGCAAATAAATATAACATCTTGCATGACTTATGAACTTAAGATACGTACGTTACGAATGTTATTAACAATCTTCTACATGTCTTTTCATATATTTCACCAATTGACTTCACACTTATTATGGCTTCTGATCTGGTCCCTTTAATTTCACTTTTATCACCTGTTTGATTGAACTATTGTAGTGTGCATCTGCGGTTGATAATTTGGCTGCTTTCTATTTCAACAATATCACAATGGGTGAGGCACCTAATTCACCTGCTTCAATTAATCTTGCCCGGCATATTGCTGATTGTCCCAATTTGTTTCCAGAAGTAAGTTACTGGTTCTTGGTTGTACACGATATTCCTTTGCTTTTATATTGTTTGATTGAAAGGCAGTGTACACTTCTTGTGGTAAATCAATGGTTATACTTTTGCGCGCTGTCAGATTCTGAAGACGCTGTTTGAGATTGTTCTATTTGAGGACTGTGGCAATCAATGGAGTCTTAGTAGACCTATGCTGAGTTTAGTTCTAATCAGCGAGCAGGTAATATGTGCTAACATCTCCTTTAAGCTATATGACTTGCAAATTTGTGTCCATCCAATTTGCTTGTTATTTTTCAGCTTATACACAGATAGAGTCACAAATGTACCTTGTTTAAGTTGTTGGCCAATGTTTCAAAATGTATGCTTTGATGGATGATCAGTAAGCAACATGAAGCATGTTCACTTCTCTTTTGTTTGCCCATACTTACTCTGAATCAGATCCTTTGTTCTTTGGTGAGCATTTTAGAATTTCTTTGATTGATTTGAAGGGTGCTTTGATTGAAATGTAGTGGTAAGAATGGTTGGGATACATCCCAGCTTAATATTTTAAAGGGTCGATGCATGACTTCTCATATCATTTAATATAAAACCATTTTTTAGTACTTTGCCCTTCTCTTTTAGGCTTTCATTTCCTCCCTGTGATCCTTATGTAATAATGTGCATGGCAAAATGCAATCTGTCTGGTTGCTTGGTTGTCACATATGATAAGATGAGATAATGTGGTGTTATCTTATGAGAAAGGTGGGCTGGACAATTGAATATTCCAGACTAGGATTTGAGCAAGAAAAGTTTGCCTTAAGTTTCTTGTCTCCTTAGTGTATTTTGATTCTTGTCATATGGAAAATGGATTTTTCTAATATATATAGTTGAAATACATGTGTGAGGAATGCTTTATTTCGCTCTTTTGACTCTAGATTCTCACGACTTCTATGTAGTTTGTTTACTTAGTAATTCGCTACATTTTTGTTCTAGGTATTTCACTTGTCCAAGTTTCATATCACTTAGATGTCAGATTTAGTTTCAGCAACTTCTCTAGTTCTCTGTTGGTGATGTTACTCCTGTGGAGCTCCATATCAATTTTCTATTTTCTGTTTCAAATCTATAGATTAGAAGAAATATTTCCGAAGTGTAGTTTGTGTGCATTTGCATCTATGCTATACTAGCTACTTGTTACATGCTCCTTTTCGGTTTTGTTTGATCATTGCTGAAATGTAGCCAAGTTCCCTATTCCGTGGTTACTACATCTTGATGCAAATAACATTTCATGTCCCCTCAGTAATTTAATTGCAAACATTTTGTTCAGTTGCTTGTTTAAGAAAAGTTTTACGTTGTAATTGAGAATTGATTACGAAATTCTTTCCATATGCAGATATTCTCTGATTTGAAAGCTCAAATTTTGGCTTCACAGGTATATGCTTCTGCCTTCTCTTATGACTAGTTCCTTGCTTCAAACAAAAACTTGTCCTCTAATCAAGATGATAACTTTCAGTTTGTGTCTGTACATGAGCTGTTTCTTTTAGGGATATCATTGGCACCACAGATATGGCGTCTAACTGTAGCCTGTATGCTGGGGCCTTTGGTTGATGTTCACTTGACAGTGACAATATTAAATCATGATATTTAGAGGAAATGATAATGTTACACAGTGTACTATAACTGCTAGGTGGGATTTGTTACAACTTTAACTGCCAAGTAAGATTTTATTATCACCAAAATAAAGAAGATATGTTGATTCCCTTTGAAATCACCCCTTGTAGAATAATTGCTTATTCCCCAATCACAAAAGCTGCATCAGAGAAAAATCTCAGCCCCTAGAATACATATGATAATGGGTTCTCTAGATTGATGCTAAGTTGGTTGTAGTATATTTTTTTGTTCATGAGCCAGCAATTAGATGTATAAAAGTTTTCCCCAGCCTATAAAATGACTCTTGAATGAGCTGCACTATTTTAGTATTTAGGTCCTCTATTTTATTGAGAATTTAATATAGACGCTTTTCCTTGTGAGCTATTTGATATTAGCTAGTTTTTCATTCAGATTTCCTACAACATCGATTGAGCCATTAATTTGTCAGCCTTTTTTAATATTGTTATGCTTCATGTTGCAGCCAGCTGATCAACATCAGCGCCTCTCGCTCTGTTTTGACAAACTGATGGCTGATGTTACTCGAAGCTTAGATTCAAGAAATAGGGACAAATTTACTCAGAATCTGACTGCTTTTAGGCATGAATTTCGTGTCAAATAGCTCCAAGCACTGCGCTTGAATATATCCATCAAGGAATCAGTCCTGTTTTTGCTTTGGTCTTGAGGTACGTGGAAAAGATCCGGTCATGTTGCATGGCTGTAGATCTTGTTCCGTGAACCAACGAGAAGCCTATATGAAGAGAAGATAGTGGGCTCCAATAGGGGTGTTGTATGATTTTCCATACCTTTTCTGATGTACAGGTTTCATCTAGTGGTTGCTTCATATTTCTTTTGTGCTAAATTTTTCTAACCTGTAAGTGTTTAGAGGCGAGTGACTACATAAGCAAAATGTAGAATATACCCAAGGGCGTTACCAAAATGTTTGCAGATCCGAGTGGTGGGTTAAAGGGTGGTTGGAAACTCATTGTAGGTTATCGATTCTTTTTAGATGATTTAAGGATGTATATCATTACCCAAGTTGTGTTGCAGAGGTGGAGGTGGCAAGCAGATGTTTTGTACATAAGCTTCCATATATCATATGTTCTGTGTATTTTGTCCGAAAAGAAAAAGGAATGGAATAGCCTATTTACACTTGTGATCCTTGATTGGCGTCTCTTTAAGGTTTGTTGATTTTATAATTTTTCTTCTTCCCAAAACAATTATGCTGGTTGGGAAGAATAAATCCATTGCTCCAAGAATTCAATCAATGGTCTTCAAGTAAAAGATATTCAAGGAAGCAATCGGGTGTGCAGAAATCTGACGCTATTTCATCTGCAATTCTTGCCGTTGAAGGAATAAGTGTTGTTTTGACTTGATTGCTTAACCCATTTTTCTTCTTAATCTGGTAGGTGACGTCTAAAGTAGCCCAGTCAAGAGGACAAGATTTTACGGTCCACAGAGCAATTATGAAACAGAATCCACGTTGAGCTGCAAAGCAATTGTGAATTCTAGTTGGTTTCTGGTCTCTATTCCGGGTTTGCACGACCAGCCTCTTGGTGTGGTTCGGAGAGACCAAAATCCTTGTGTCTGTGCAACCCATCAGTCATTGTTGCCCTTGGATAACTTACGCTGCTTATTCACTTTCATTGCGATTTTATTGTGAAATTGCCTGGGTTACGGGTGCATCACGCAAGATTTAACCAAAGGCAGGACGTCATAGTTTTCAAAATGAATCGGGTTGAGTATCTTATTAACCTTCATTATTTTGTATTATACTACGTGGAATTCAACAAAAGACATAGGGTTCCGTTCCCTCTCCCGTTCCCTTCACGCAAACCTCCTCAGAAAAACATGATGTTTTTTTTGACAACTTCAATTGCACTCCACCTGTAAAGACAGGTCAGATGCCGAGCAACATAAATTTGTAGTAGTTGTTCTATCTGAAGATATTAGTTAGTTTCCCATAAGTAAAGTCCACGACCTTGCAACCAAGTGCTTGCCTATTTGCTGACTTGGGTTACCCAAATTGGTTAGTGGGTGAGAAATATTATGGCACATGCACGAATGTAAAGACTATAACGTCACTCATAAGAGGAGGACAGCCTATATAGGCCATATGTGTATGTCTCTCACATCAATAGGGCTTCATTATTATTCGGCTAGGTCACCAAAAGACATCCATTCACGCATCTCCTATTGGGGTTTGCAATAATAATGTGGTAAAAGACAATTTCTAAGGAAAAGAGACCAAAAAGAAGAAATGAATGGCCCTTTGCACGTCAAAAATAATAAGAACAGAAAAAGTAGCAGCAGAATATTGGGAACAGATTATAAATAGGGTGTTCCGACTCTAGAATATTCAGCTAAGCAAATGAAAAGGGCATCACATCTTCTGTAACAAAAATGACGTTTCTTCTTTATTTCAATCAACTTTAATCACATACGTAAATATAAACTCTACATAAATATATAAATAAAATAAAATCCATTCAAAGATAAAATAAAATAAAAATTGGCTAACATCATCTGTTCCGAAAGAAAGACCTTCCCCTAAAAAATGTCGCCCAATACATGAGTTTTGGTTTCTGACAATTGCTTACATGATTTACATGCAAGTAGCTTCGGGATACGTGATAGTGACAAACTCCAAAGCATTTTCCAACAAAAAAAGAAAACGAAGCGCCTTTGGACTTCTGTCACGAGAAGTTTGTGTGTACATATCTGAGAAATAGTGTCTCATCTTTCTATCAATTTTGTATCGCTGGTCTAAAGTTAATGCTTGAGATAAATTGGATCATACAGTGCCACATCTTATGACTTAATTTTCAGTTCCTTTTTTTTTAAATAATTTATTTAAAATATATAATTTATAAATTATTATATATATATTCCATAAAATGTCAATATATATATATCATCATCATCGTACACTCAGTACGAAGTCCCGCAATAAAGCGGAGTCTGTGGAGGTTTGATAGTACGCAGTCTTATCTCTACATAATAGGGAGGTTATTTCTGGTAGACCCACAGCCTTACCCCTGTATAAAATAGTGAGTGTAATTTTTTATGAACTATTATATACATGTAATCTTTTAATTATATACGCATATGAATAATGGTCATTGTGAGTTTGATCAATACAGAAAGAACTTTATATCGTGTATGCATACATATTCTATAGTCCACTTTTATTATTGTGTTTTTCTTAGTTAATTTAGCCTATAGCCATCTATTATATGGCGATATGTGAGCAGTTTGAAATGCTATACAAGTATTGCAAACATCATGCATAGCTACATATCACCTCTGCTCTTGCTTGCTTTTTCAGGTCCCCTAGTTACTTGAGATGGATAACGATACTCATCATGCCTTACTCTTCCTTTTTCCATAAAACAATTATTGTAATGGAGATAGGTATGAAGAAGGCATAGCCACCCATGTTATCCATTTCTAACTCCTTTTCCTCTTTATCTTTTCTTGCGTTATCTTCCATAGTCAGAAGATGATAAGAACAAGGACAAATTTTCCATAGAATTATTATATCTACTTTCTCTTGTCAAGTTATGCAAGAGTGTATCATTTGGTTTCTTGTAAAATGGTATAAATATGTAATAGCTTCGGTGTGAACTATTGAAACACACAAGTTTTCTACTCTCAAACGAGTAATATAGTTTCAAAATCTTGAGATTAATGCACTTGGTATTTAGTACTACTTCACCACCTGTAGAAGGAAGGACGGTGCATATAAATAATGACTGAGATGTGAAAACTGACGAGGAGTTTCCTTTTAATCCTCTGCTAGTTTGTGTTGTTGGGAGATTGATAAAGAAATATAGGTTTTGAAGTTTATAATAATTTATAAATCATGTAATTTGAATAAATTACTCAAGAATCTAACATTTAAACTTAAATAATATATTATATTTAAATAGTTTTTTAAGATAACTAATTCTAAAGTCTCCGTCTTTTTTTTTTTAATTTAATGTCCAAGTTTTTAAATTTTTAAATTAAGTTATCAACCTTTTAAAACTTTAACAGTTCAGTTCTAAACGTTTGTTCCATTAGTAATTTACATATTTGATTAATGGAATCTTTGTTGTTTATGATATATAAATATTCACCTTAAAAAATAGTCTTCATGATTAGACTGAAGTAAAGAGAATTTTTTTAGGTGGACACGTACATATCATGAATAACAAAGATTTCATCAGTCAAATTAGAAAATTAGTTACAGAACTGAGATTTTGAACTAAACTGTTAAATTCTTAAAATATTAGTCACTCATTTTGGAAGATAAATACACAACTCTCAAAAAGATCAACCAAACATTAACTACAAGAAAGAACTTTCCTTGTTGTAGCAATAGAAAAATATGAGAAGAAATTAAACGGTGAAGCAAACATCAAATTTTAATATGGAAAATCCTTCAGTATAGAGTGAAAAAACTACAGGGTAAATTGACAAATAAATCTACTAAACTCAATAGGGATTTACAAGAAAAGTTGTACTCTTACCCCCACAACAAGAAGTTGTCTAATAAAGTTTTAGGATTGAAACCGAAGTTGATATCACATTCAATAAACTCTCAAATAAATCCCTAAAACAAACAAACAAAGATGAGAGTACAACCCTCTTTGCCCTCTCTTCATTTTTCCTCACTTTTGGACGTTGTGACCACACTTTCTATATCATGTGTGGAGCAAGGCTCAAATGAGTTATTTATAGGCATTTTTGGCTTGATAGCTAAGTTATCAACTAGCTATGTCACATCTTATCTTAATCGGATTACATCACATTATCTAATAAGATGACATCCTCATCTAAATAGGACTCCATATGAAAAGATTTATCTACATCACAGCTAAAAAGATAAGAGATTACATTTGTCTAGGCATGATACATCCATATCCACGAAGATCTTCATTATCTTTAGATGATCCTTTTACATAGTCTTTATCTTTTAGAAATGATATCTATCTACTATGATCTTATTTGCCACATCATCCAAGATCTCAAAATAAGGTTGGACACTCAACAATATCCCCTTCCAGCCTAAATATAGGGAAGACACATTATTCTCTATCATCTACTTAAGATTTATCCCGACAAGTTTATTGCAAAGCTCAATCTTATTTTTGTGAACCACTTTAGTCAACATGTCAGCACTATTCAAATCTATACAAACCTTCTTCAATATTAATTGTTACTCTTCTATCACAAACCTAAACCAATAATATATAATTTCTTCACAAAAATGCAACATTTTACACATTCTCAGGCTCCTCCTCAATTATAAGTAACAGGTATTCAAAATTTGGACACTTTCTAGAAGACCTTTTCTCCTTTATTTACCTTCGAAGCTATATTTCATCAACTATTTGATCCAATCGCCCCCTCTACTCATTATCCTCAATAAGACCACAAATGTTTGAATGCATCAACTCCAATAACTCTAACTTCTATCTTATAGATCTTCTCTTGAAAGAGACTCTATGCTGCTTTCAAGCTAAATAATGATTGCAAGGATTAAGCAGTTGTGAGTTCTTAAATGGGATAAGGGATTTTCTAACCAGCAACTTTAATCCCTTTTGACTCATTTGTACTAATTGTCGATGCCACAGATTTGGTGAAGTTTAATCTTTGACTGTATAGTTCTCCACTGCCACACACCTTTAAGTGTGTCTTGTACAATGAACAACAAAACTTTCATCGGGCTACCGCCATTGCGCCTTTAGACAATTCCCACTTCTTATCCCCATAAGTGTGCTTAAATCCTTCTTAATCTAAGACATTCGTTGATAACAAATTCAACCTTAGATTGAGGATGTGTCCTACATCTCTCAAGGTTAGTAAGTATTCAGCGTTTGTCTAAACTCGGATATCGCCCATACCGACTATCTTGGTGGAACTCTAGTTTCCCATCTTGAAACTCCCAAAATTTCGCTCTTGTAGCTTGAGAAGTACTCCTTATTTGGAACACAATAATAAGATGCTCCTGTGTTAATCAACCATTCCGAACCAACATTACTAACATAAAAGCATTCACTAGTTATATAAACTAGGAACACCTCATCATTTATGCTTGAAGTAGTTGCGGCTGTATTCTTTTCATCACCATCATTATGATTATCTTGCTTTTTCTGATCTCTCTTCCACTTATAGTAGAACCTCTAAATGTGTCATGGCTTGTCGTAATAGTGGAATATCTTCACGTTTTGTCACCTCTAAACTTTGAATGATTTTTAGACTTACCATGACCTTTAGGGCCCCTACTCTTGTTCCTTCCCCTACTTCCTGTCATGAAAGCCTGCACGTTGTTAACTCCAATCTCCTTTCTTTTGATTTCTTTATTAAACATACTCTCTTTGATTACACCCAAAGAAAGCATACCTTTAGAAGCTGAGTTGCTAATCATCACCATTAGTGTTTCTCAGCTATCCTGTAAGGAACTCAACAAGAATAGAGCTTGAATCTCATCATCAAGAATGATCTTCATTTTTATAAGTTTATTGATTATATCTTAGAAATCACTTAGATGCTTCCAAACTGATTTCCTAACCTTCAACTTCAAATTCATAAGCCTCTTAATTATAGAGGACTTGTTACAAGCAGTCTTCTATTCATACATATCTTCTAGCTTCTTCCATAGCTCAAAAGGATGTGTTTCATGAGACATATGGTTGAATATGCTAATATCAAGCTATTGTCTAATGGTCCCAGAGTTTTCTTCTTCATCTTTTGCATTCTCTGTCTAACATCTTTTCAGGTTTTGAAGGAATATCATCCTTTACACCTCTGTCCACGTCAATCGGATCAAAGAGATCATTGCAAGATAAATGGTCCTCCATCATAAGTCTCCAAATCGAGTAATTTGATGACGCTAACTTGACCATAGAACTGTTTTCACCTTTTGTTACGATGACTCTGATACCAATTGTTGGGAGACAAATACATAACTGTCTAAAAAATCAACCCAATATTAGCGTCAAGAAAGAAATCTCCTTGTTGCAACAGTATAAAAATATGAGAAGAAATTAAACGATGAAACAAACACCAAGATTTAACGTGGTTGAATATGCTGATATCAAGCCATTGTCTGATAATGCCCAGAGTTTTCCACTTTATCTTTTGCCATTCTCTGTCTAACATCTTTCAGGTTTTGAAGGAGCATCATCCTTTACACCTCTATTCACATCAATACAATCAAAGAGATCCTTGCAATACAAAAGGTTCTCCATTATGGGCCTCCAAATTGAGTAATTTGGTGACATTAACTTGACCCTAAAGTTGTTCACACCTTCCATTATGATGGCTCTAATACCACTTGTTGGGAGACAAATACACAACTATGTCAAAGATCAACCAAATATTAACGACAAGAACGAACTCTCCTTGTTGCAACAACAGAAAAATACGAGAAAAAATTAACGATGAAACAAACAATAAGATTTAACGTGAAAAATTTTCTAGTGTAGAAGGAAAAACTACAGGACAAATCGACAAATAAACCCACCAAACTCAATAAGGATTTACAAATGAGCTATTTATAGGCACCTCTAGTTTGATAACTAAGTTAGAATCCTAACTGAACTCAACTAGTTAGATCACATCTTATCATAATCAGATTATATCACATTATCCAATATGATGACATCCTCATCTAAATATGACTATAGGATTTATCTACATCACAATTAATAATATAAGAGATTTTATTTATCTAGGAATATTACATGCATATCTACGAAGATCTTCACTATCTTTAGATGACCTTCTAGTCTTTATCTTTTAGAGCTAATGTCTGTGATCTTAGGGTGTACTTGTTTGGTGGGTATGAAAAAAAGGGAATGTGTATGGAATGAAAGATTGAGTTTGGTAAGGGACTATCATTATAAAGTCATTATTTTGATTATCTATTTTTGGGTAATACCCCATTCCTCTCCTAATCTAGAGGAATGGGTATCACTGTTATGTAAGGGTGTGCTCATGGACTGAGCCACAGTGGGGGCAAGTGCTTCATCTAAAAATTTTTAATTTAAAATTATTATTTTAAATTTTAATTTCATAAAAAATTAAAATTTGCCCTCATTAATTTAATTGGTGACAAAACATAATAAAAATTATAGATATATTAAGATATCAAATAAAAAATAAAATCTGAGTCTATCTATTTTTATTAAGATTACTATTATTTGAGCTATGACTTTTTTAAATGAAAGTTTAACAAATAGAGAGATAAAAACTACATGCTTAATTGACTTTTTTTATTCAGATTTTCTACCGTTTTGGCTTCTTCATCACACTATTTTTTGTCTTTTTGGCTTTTCTTCCCCTGACTCCACAAAGACTACCACACCCAAAGCCAAAAACAATAATCTATATTGAACGCAATTGTGGAAATGATTCTTCCACAGACCCCACCCCGTTCTAGTGCTGATAGGTAAATTTCCACTTATTTTCTTTGGAAGAATGTGTAGTACGTATAATTTAGAGATGGGTTCTTGTAATTTGTAATATAATTGGTACAATTTTAATCTTTACATTCTTTTAGACTTTTAGTGAAGATGCAAGACAAGATTTCTCATTCTAGACGAAAAATCGTAGCATATAAAGTCATAAAAATGAACAAAAATAGTACAAATCATTTAACACTAGTGATAATAGGGATAAAAGAAGTACCCTAGATGCCCTTATGAATAAAAATAGATGGGCTCAGATTTTATTTTTTATTTGATATCTTAATATATCTATAATTATTATTATTATTTTTTTGTCACCAATTAAATTAATAGGGGCAAAATTTTAATTTTTTAATGTAATTAAAATTTAAAATAATAATTTAAATTAAAAAAATTTCACTAATATAAGAGTACCTTAAATATTTTTCCCCCACTCAAAATAATTTCTGGATCTGTCCCTGATCATGTGATAGTTTTTTGTTGTAAGGTATTTAGAATGTACCCAAAGATCATAGGAAAAAGATTGACTCAAAGGCGATACCTTACATCTTTGTTGGATATAGTGGTGATTAGTTTGGCTTCAGACTTTATGATCCAAAGAAGCAAAAGTTGGTCAGAAATAGGGATATGGAATTTCAAGAGAACGACAAAGGTGTTGATCTTCTGAGAGGAGATAAGTCATCACACAACAGCTCATCTTATGACATTGTTAATTCTTCATCAATTTCTTTCACTATTGAGCAATCTACAGGTGAAGGAGATGAAATGTGTGACCAAACATATGTTGATGATTATCAAATATAGCCTGGTAATGATGAGATACGTGAACCACATCCTGATAATGTTGAAGATTAAGTTGTTTAGGATAATGAAGAAGGGGAGCAACTGGATTCAACAGCTAGTGATATATAACTTTGAGGTTTGATAAGGGAGAAAAGGTCTTCTACAAGGTATCCAAGTTTAGAATACCTATTGGTTACTATTGCGGGGGAGAGTGAGAATGTACAGGATGTTGCGTCTTGTGAAGACAAAGATCTCTGGCTCACAGTTATGAAGAAAGAGATTAATTCTCTAAATAAGAATGATACATATGAGTTAGTGAAGCTTCCAAAAGGTAAAAAGGCACTAAATAATAAGTGGGTGTTTAAGATAAAGAAAGATGGTAATAAGCTAGTAAAGCACAAGGCAAAGCTAGTGGTGAAAGGTTTCAGTCAAAAGAAGGGTATAGATTTTGATAAAATCTTCTCACCAATAGTCAAGATGAACTCAATTTAAACAATTTTGGATCTGACTACTTTTTTGGATATTGAACTCAAACAATTGGATGTTAAAACAACCTTCTTGTATGGAGATTCAGAAGAAGAGACATACATGAATCACACAAAAGGTTTCAAAGCTAAAGATAAAGAAAATATGCTCTGTAAGTTAAAGATGAAAAGCCTATATATGCTAAAATAAGCTCCAAGGCAGTGGTATCGAAATTTTGACTCTTTCATGACAAATCATGGTTACAAAAAAACTTATGTTGATACTCGTGTGTATTTCAAGGAGTTCACAGATGAAAACTTCACCATTCTTCTTCTTTATGTTCATAATATGCTGATTGTGGTTCAAGATGTTCGAAAAATCCAAAAGTTGAAGGAGGATTTCAATAAATCTTTTGATATGAAAGATTTGAGACCTGTAAAGTAGATTTTAGGCATAAAGATGACTCAAGATAGGAATATTAGGAGATTAGGTTGTCTTAATAGAGATATATTGAACGGGTGCTAGAAAGATTCAATATGAAGCATACCAAGCCAGTTAGCACGTCACTGGCACCTTACCTCAAGCTAAGTAAGCATGCATGTCCTTCAACAGAAAAGAAGAAAGATGGTATGCCCTTTGTTTCATACTCATCTACAGTAGGTCTTTAATGTATGCAATGATGTGCATAAAGCTAGACATTGCACATGTTATTATGATGGTGAAAAAATTCTTGTCAAATTCAGGGAAGGTTCTTTGGGAAGCATCGAAATAGATTATGAGAAACTTGAGAGACATTTCAAAGTGGAGTTTATGTTTTGGTGATGGTGAGCCAACTTTAGAAGGTTTTACGAATGCAAATATAGCTGAAGATCTTGATGGAAGAAAATCTACTTCATGTTTTCTACTCAAGTTTGCAGAGGGAGCCATCTTATGGCAATCCAAGATACAAAAGTGTCTCATTTTATCTACGACTAAAGCAAAGTATGTAGCTGTAATGGAAACTCGTAAGGAGATGCTCTGGCTGAAAAGGTTCCTTCAAGAGTTAGATGTGAAGCAATAAGAATATGTAGTATTTTGTGATAGTTAAATCTTGAGCAAAAATACTGTGTATCACTCGCACAAAAAGTATATAGATGTCAAATATTATTAGTTGATATATGTGATTGAGAAGCAATAATTGATGTTGAAGAAGATTCATACAAATATGAATGGTTCTGATATATTGACTAAAGTTGTTCTAGAAGCAAACAAGAGCTATATAGTAAGCTTGTCAGGATGTCTCTCAAGTAGATGTTAGAGAATAACTTGTCTTCTCCATAGTTAGGCTGGAGGGGGAGATTGTTAAGTGTCTAACCCTATTTTAAGACTTCTAGTAATCATAGACGCCTTTATAGTTATAGGAGAGGATGATCAAATAAAGTCAAGATGGATAAAGTTCTTCTGGGGGGAGACACGACTAATTAGGGTGCTAAATGTCTATGTCTTTAACTTACATGATTGTCTATATTAACCGTGTAAGTTCATATGCTCGTGTAGAGTGACACACATTTGTTTCTTTACTTACACTGTCATGTGGATTAACCATATAACTCTCCAGAACTTTGTGCAGAAGGATGTGAAGAGCGAAGACATATACGGTCATTTACACACCCTTTTTTATGTCATACACAGTCGTGTGCGATGATCGTGTATCTCTCTGTGATCGTGTACATGTGCTAATAAGATAGCGTTGAAAAGACATAATCACTTACACAGCTGTGTATGTGACCGTATACGATGTAGAAAAACCTATTTTGTGATATAAGAAAAAATATGTAAGTTTTGCAAGTAAGTGTTATAATAATGTCCAAAAGAGAGGCAAAATCGAGAAAGGGAAAGTAGTGTAGTATTCCCATCCTTTTTTATTATTTTTAGGATTTGTTTGAGTGTCTTTGAATTAGTGTAGTATTCCCATCCTTTTTTATTATTTTTAGGATTTGTTTGAGTGTCTTTGAATTGTTATATCAACTTAGGTTTCAATCGTAAAGCTTTTTGAGACAACTTGTTATTGTGGGGTGAGAAATCAAACTTTATAAATCCTTATTTGAATTTAATGGATTTGTTTGTTAGTTTGACCATTAGTTTTTCTCTGAAGGATTTTTCACGTAAATTTTCATGTTTGTTTCAATATTAAGTTTCTTATTCTCAAATTAATTTGCTGATTGAAGTTGAAGAGTATTTTAGTTGTTGATATTTGGTTATTCTTTCAGAAAGTTGTGTTATTGTCTCCCATCAGGAACGATGCAGGCGAAAATAAGTCAAAGAACAAATCTTATTCTTGGAGTAAACTAACCATAGTGCTTGTACACTATAATTCTTCTGTAGTAAAAAGTGTCCCCAAAGATGTCCGAGAACAATATTTTGTGTTAATATGCTTTTCTAATGTAATATTGGGCAAACTATGCAGAGAGATGAAAGGAAAGCTAATTCAGTGCAGGGTAAACAAAAGGGAAGGCTAGTTTTAGAAGTTATTTGATTTGGATATTGATTGTTAGGTGAACTGGGTCAATGGGATTGCAAATCATCCATATAAAACTTTAATAAAAACAAATGTTTTTGATATTCTATTATCCAATTTTTTTATGGAGATAGGATGAATTAACTTTTAAACAAAACAAAGCGGAGGCTTATAACAGTGGAAAAAGTTGACTGTCATCAGCTAACTTATTACTTTGCATAAATGATAGGATATATTTGCAGCAGGGACCGACACATCTGCCATTACAGTAGAATGGGCACTAGCTGAGCTAATCAACCATCCAGAAATTATGAAGAAAGCAAGAGAAGAAATAGACCAGGTAATTGGACACAACAGACTAGTTGAAGAATCAGACATTCCAAATCTTCCATATCTCCAAGCAATAACTAGAGAAACTCTCAGGCTTCACCCCACAGGCCCACTAATTGTGAGAGAATCAACTCAGGACTGTGTTATAAGAGGATATGAAATCCCTGCCAGAACAAGGTTGTTTGTGAATGTGTGGGCTATTGGTAGAGATCCCAGTTACTGGGAGAACCCACTTGAGTTCTTCCCTGAAAGATTTTATGGAACACAAGAGAATCAAACCAGACATCAGATGGATGTGAGAGGACAGCATTTTGAGCTGTTGCCGTTTGGTAGTGGAAGAAGAGGGTGTCCAGGCACCACTCTGGCGCTGCAACTAGTTCAGACGACCCTCGCTGCGATGATTCAGTGCTTTGAATGGGAGGTTAGTGGTGAAAGTGGCAACACAGTTGTTGACATGGAGGAGGGTCCAGGTTTAACCCTTCCAAGGGCTCATCCCCTGGTTTGTATCCCAATTGCCAGGCTCAATCCTTTTCCACTATTATGATCATTCACTAGGAAAGGAAAGCTTGAAGAAAGAGAAAAGTTGTGAGCAAATATATGCTATTTAGTTACTCTTTCAATTTGTGGATTGTCATCCTTGTGGTTCCCTAACTCTTTAAGGTTGTCTGTACCATATATTGTTATTCGATCCCATGAAATTGGTTCCAATTTAACATTCCAGGGAGTTGCAAAGAAGATGAAATTACGTTGAAATTTAAAGATATTGATATGTTGAGTAATGAGAGTAGCCAGATGCCAGAAGATTTCTTATTTTGAAATGCATGATTTCTAGCATTTAGATTGCAACAATGAGCCCACTAAATTGCTCGACGTTTCTATTCCAAGCAATGAGCGAATGGGCCTTGGTGAAAATGTCTATCAGAGCTTGTCGAGGCAGAGTTCTAGTGAAAATGTTTTTCAGTTGAAACTCTGATCAAATGGTCATGTCAATATTTCTAGTTTGGAAATGCTCCTAACATTATGACGGTCAATTTTGATATGTTTAGTCCATTTATAAAATACAGAATTCGTTATTATGCAGATAACAAACTGAATATAATATTATAATTTTATTGGTTCGTCGTGAATTATCATCAAGGATTTCAATAAAGACTTTAAAGTCTTGTTTGGTTTGATGGTTTGGGATGGAAGGGGATGGAACGTAACATATTTTCATCGTTTGTTTGAAGGTTTCATAATGAAATGGAATGGGATGAGATGAGATGGAAGCGGAGGGTTTCATGTTATGTTTCATTCCATTCTAAAATGTGAAAATAAGAAACCTCTGATTTGGACGGTTTAGGATGGAACGTAACCTAATAAATACATACTACCTAATATACCCTTAATAATTCTTCTTAATACCAACCCTCGCTAAATCATAATATTAATATATTAAATAGAATATAGTAATATTTAATATAATAAATTTTATTAAATAATTAATAACAAT
>JAOQMQ010000005.1:6106005-6122433 GCA_027563845.1 Erythroxylum subrotundum | reverse complement strand
AACCTGATCCAAAGCCCAAAAGTTAAAAGCAAAATGACATTATTTTAAGTAAAATGTTGTCATTTTCTTTTTTAATTTCAAAAAATTAAAAAATTTCCAACCATGCTTTAGGTTGTAGGGACCTGATTGGGCTCAGGCTCTAATGCCTTAAGTTGAGCCAATCTATTGATGTCCTAAGTGGATGGAGATTGGAGAGGAGGATAGCACAACAAATATTGGACTTGGAGACTTCGACAATTGAAGAGACGAGAGCAAACGTGGTGGTGACATGACGATAAGGTGTGGCGACTAGTGAGAGAGAGTGGCGTCAAGCATGGCGGTGGCGCGGTGCAGTGTGGTGAACACTAAGCGTGGCCAGTATGGCAATTGCGGGAGTAGGTGGACTGGTGATGGCTACAACTGTGAACCGAGCTGGTGGTGGCACAGCGAGAAAGACAACAGATGAGGGGTGATGGGGAGAGAGGCAGTAGAAGCAAAAAATGTCAGGAAAACATTTTTTTAATTTTTCAAGCTAGTCCAAAATTTTTTAAAATATACGAAATCTACCAGTAAATAACCAATATTTATAATTTTTTATGGTACCATATTTCTTTATGATACCCAAGGGTCTTGTAACCAAAGACACTAATCTGGGGATGATATGTCATAGACAAGTATAAGGACACCCCTTGTATATGAAACGATTTATGCCAAAATGTATCGGTAAGGTCTTATCATGGTCAGTGATTGTATTGACATGCAATACAATTTATACACATAATCCATAAAGGCTGTGGAAACCATAGTAGCAAAATATAAATGATTGAAAAATAAGAAATAAGCATATTTACTTAAACAATCAATACTAGATAAGATCACATAATACCCATATGATTTTTACAAACCATTAATAAAATCCATACTAATATCATGCCACAAGTGATTTGGTAAAGAAAAAGGTTGCATCAACTTTGGTGAAGCAATATTCTCATACTTATTATGTTTACAGACATAAGATAAATTTATGGACATCGTATTGCATTTTTTACTAGAAGAAGTACATTTGAAGGTTTTTATAAGTATCTATAAATCTTAAATGTTCTCCTTTTGTCATGACATGAAATAATGAAATTATCCAATTTTGTAAGGCATGCTAGTTGCAACCACTAAATGCCATTCCCTTTGCAAAACACCTTTAGGCCAAGTATAATATGAATTTCAATCAATACACTTTCATAAATGCATAACTAACACTTTTATAGCACCACCACCCTACCAACCATCTTTTCTGTAACTAGGGACGGATTCAGAAATTTTTTTAAGTGGGGGCAAAATTTTAATGGGAGCAAAATTTTATTTTTAATGGGGGCAAAATTTTAGTTGGAATAAAATTTTTTTTTTATGGAATCAAAACTTAAAATAATAATTTTTCATGTGAAATGTTTTGGAGGCAGTGGGGGCCCACTTACCCCAGTGTAGCTCCGTTCCTGTCTGTAAGGTTTTGAAACCCGAACCGGACATCGAACCGGAGGCCTTACTGGTCACCGGTTTGATCGGTTCAACCACAGGTCGAACCGGTGTGACGTCATAATTATACAATAATTATATTTAATTATATATAATATTAGTAATATAAAAAAAATAAAAATACCAAATAATATAACAAAATATTAAAAATAAAAAAATAAAAAATTCATTGAATCAGTTAGACCGGTTCGACCGGTCAATTGACCGGTTTTCACCGATTCTTACTGGTTCAATTAGGGACCGATTTTTAGGAATCACCCAGATTGAATAGCCGACCGATCACTGGTCGAATCGACCGATCCAGTCCGGATTTTAAAGCAGTGCCTGTCTGTGACAAGTTTGTATGCACACAAGAAAGTGATAAGTTGGACAATTTCGAACTCACCATTTTCGATAAAGAATTAGTAGTTGAGTTATGAATGCATTTTGTTTATATTTGATATTGAAATTAAAACTAATTAATTTTGACAACCAACTTTTTCATATAATGTCATAATTTTTTGGTGGAGCAAATGCAGTAAACTTTGATTGTCAGTTTGGATAAGGAAAGACTGGCTCATCAAATAGGATAACCAATGCTTAATAACCATCACTAACACGAGGAATAATAATCCTTTTTAGTTCCCCTTTGTCTAAATCTTTCATCTCACTTACTAGGTCTTCAAACATAACTTTACTAAATTTCTGCTCCAAAGCCAATATATATTTGTGACAACTTGGAGGTTCTATAATTAATCTATTTTTTTAAGTATAGCTCGTGCCAAGCTAATGCTTCTCCTTCCAAATGCATCATCACTAGTCCTACCTTGATCTTGTAGGTTGTTCAATTAAGATTAATGTTCACATTTGAAGATTCATGCCTAACGTCCACCTACCTTAAAAGAAGGAAAATCAAATTTTACTGAACCGTATTGCAATGTTGTAATGCCTGGCATACACTCCCACTTAACCACCAAACTTTGGTACTCTTCAATCTTTGCATTCCTTTGTCCATTTTGCTTATAAAGTTGCAAAATCCACTTTTTTAACTCCCACATGTTTCTTTCGTGTTTAAGCTATATCTCTTAATTTGATTGTTAATACTTTTATATTTATCTCTATTCATAGTTTTGATCAAGATTCACGACTTCAATATCATATTTGATATCAAGAGGGATAAAAAATAGTTCAAACTCGATCCAACCTAACCTAACCTGATCGAAATTCAACACGCTTAATTTAAGCTAGTCGAGTTTTAAGCTAGCTCAGTCTTTTATTTATAAAAAATTTTAAGTTTTAGTATAAGGTTAGTCTTCATAACCTGACTCAATTCAAAGCTTAAAGCCTAAATATTTTTTAAATAATGTTTTTTATTTTTAACAAAATTATTTTATAAATAATAAAGCACATTTAGGATAAGGGGTTCAAAGACTAATTAAGCAAAGTTAAACTCAAAAGCCCAATCCTTTAAGAGATTTATGATAGAAGCAATGACCCAAATACTCTATTTATAGAGTTACTTTCCTTCTCTTTATCTTATCACTTTCAATATGTGAATTAGGAAGTGGGAACCAAAGTATTGGTTTTCAATTATCATCTTGAAAGTGAAAAGACAAGGAGGAAGAAAGTGATTCTATAAATAAAAAATTTGAGTCTCTTCCTGAATTATAAAATTTCCAAAGCTTTTAAGCTTGACTTACCTCAATTCAACTTTGAAACATTTAATATTTCTACAAGGGTTGAGCTTTTAGGCTTGACCTAGCTTAAATAGATTTTGGACTATTTAATATTTCTTTTAAATGGTTGTTTTTTTGGGCCTAACTCGACCTAAGTTAGGCTTGAGTAATCCCAATTTGTTCTAATTAAAGCCTAATTAGGCTTAATTCAAGCTAGGCTTGGGCTTCAAAAAATTTTTGGAGCCCGAGCTCACCCAATCTTTTATCTTATATTGTGAATAAAGCTACATCTAGAACAATCAAGAACTAGTAAGAATAATACATCAGAAGAAGAGAATAGAGAGAGAATATTGAATGACTTTTTCAGTATCCAATTGAAAGTCTGTTATAGCCTTTATATGTAACGACTATTCTAGTTGTAGGCTAAGTGTAATAAAAATATGGCACATGATAAATATTTTAGCCTATTCTTTATTCAATGATGGTATTTTCCTTTACTCCTTAACTTCTTCACCCGTTCTCACCCATTCAATTGGAACAAAGAATAGCTTTTTGCTCAGAGGAGGTCCAATTAATAATTCAAAGATAATCACTACTAAGAAGTTTGAGAGGTTGTTAATGAAACCTCATTTAGTTAGTCAACTTCACTATTCTTTATATCAATAAATTTAGGAGTTCAGAGTGGCTAAATCATCATTTGTGTTAGAACAACAACTAGAATTAGGTTGTTTATTAGTTGAGTTTAAGTCTATCTTGTTAAACTTATTAGCTTGTAAGCATATAATGATTACAAAATCTAGCTTACGGAAAGAATAGAAACTACTAACATAAGGCCTTATAGGTGTGGTAGGTTATGCAAAATGTGATAGAAGGGTTAGTGCATGATTTGTTTAAGTAGATATGATCTAACATAAGATTAGTCCTTTCACTTCACTTGTGATATTAGTAAAGAAACATGACAAATCTTAAAGATTATCGATATATTATAAAGAATTGGACAAGAACACAATCAGAGATGAATTTCCTACCCTAATAATTAAAAAGCTTTATAAATAATTTGTTTTTTGAAATTGGATTTAAAGTTGTGGTACCACTAAATCACATACACCATTTTAATGTTCCAGTAACCTCTTTAAAAATATATTATGGTCATTATGAATTCTTATTGATGTTATTTAAGCTCATTGTTGCACCCTCAATCTTTTAGAGTCTGATAAATGAAGTGTTCAAAACTCATTTAAAGAAGTTTATATTAGTTTTCTTTTATGATATCTTTTTTTACAATCCATCATTTGATGATCATTTGAAGTATCTTAGAGTTGTGTTAATCATATAACACCATATTTTTGCCAAAGGTAGTAAGTGCACTTTTAGACTTCTCAAATTAAATACTTAAGATACCTTATTTCAATTCTAGGGGTTTCTAGTTACCCAGGAAATGTAGAAGCAATTTTTAATTAGTATATTCCAAAGCATTTAAGAGAATTAAAAGCCTCTTAGCTTAATATAATACTATAGAAGATTCATCAAATATTTTGGGCTAAAGAATAAGTTGTGGTCTTTATTTACTTAAAAAATGCTTTTGTATAAAATAATAAGTTGAAAGCTTACTAAAATTAAGGAAAGCTTTATCCTTAACACCATTCTTAGGTCCTCTTGAATCAACATTGCATTATTGAGATAGATGCATATGGTGATAGAGTGAGAGTTGTCTTAGAGCAAAATAACCACCCTTAGCCTATATAAATAAATTACTTGCATAGAAGTGTCATTCTTTATCTATTTATGAAAAAGAATTATTGACAATGATTGTAGCTATCAAATATTAACATCATTACTTAAGTGGGAGGTCCTTTATAATCAACATTAATCATAAAAGCTTCAAGTTTATTTTGAAGTAGATGGTAAATACTCTATTTAAGCAAAATTGATTACTTCAACTATTAAGCTTGTGAGTTAAAATTAAGTTTAAGAAGAATGTAACCAATGTCGAGTACAAATATGCAAAATGAGCTATTTGAAGAAATAAGAAATAGTTAAAAGAAAGGGATGTTACCATCAGACTCTTATCGATGACATAATAGGATTTTGTAGTGGAAAAAGAGAGAGTAGTAAGTTTTGAAAAAGTAATTGAGGTTAAAATTATTATTTTACTATATAAAGATCCATTATAGTTATTTTGAAATAGTATATATTTTTGAAGAATTTCAAACCTTTTTCTATTAGAAGGAAATATAAAGGGATGTGAGAATTCTTGTGAGATAATGTCAAAGATATCATCATAACATATATGAAACTATTGTTATTATTAGATTGCTATAAGCAATTTCCTAGAAAATGTTAGCCAACTATTCGTATAGATTTCGTAAAAGGATTGTCTCTATCCAATAATAACTCAATAATTTTAGTTATAAATTTAGCAAATATGTCCATTTTATAGCCTTTAAGTATTTATATATAATAGAAATGGTGATTAATTTCTTCCTAACCAATGTGTTTAGGTTTATGACATGCCAAAAACCACTACCAGTAATAAAGATCATATTTTCTTAAGCTTTATTTGACAAGAATTTTATAACTACAAAGAATTGAGTTATAATTTTCCTTACTTTACTATTTTCAAATTAATTGTCAAATTCAAGTTTTAAATAGACTAGTAAACACTTATTTAAGGTGCATCTCCAAGAGTACCTTATTAAATAGATCCATTAATTATTTTAGCTGAATTTTGGTATAGCATTTTTTTCATTCAACTATTTACATGACTCCTTTTGAAACTCTTTAAACTCCACATCCTTATTTTGCAGGATATTCAAATCTAATAGTGGTGAATCAAGGCTTTGAGGAATATAGTGGCTGCTATTAAAGTGATCCAAGATAAAAAAAATGTATTAAGATGAAAATGGATAAAAATTTCAAACTATATAGAAAGAAGAATTAGAAGTTGACTTTTTTTATTTATACCTTTTTATATTGAAAATAAACTAGGATTCCCTGTAAGAACCCTCGTAATGATGCCTTCCAGGTTATTTAATTGAAGAGATAAGTTCTAACATTCATGCACTTAGCTTAAAAGGTACTAGTTGTGTTTGTGGAGGAAAAGATTCTTATAATTATCTTAAAAGGGTGAATTCTAAAGAGACAAAACAAACAAATAACTTAAGTAGTGGTTTAAAAGTTTGACATATAACTTAACAGAAATAATTTCATAACCAAAACCTGGACAAGTTACGCGAAGAAGGGACCATTTTTACTAGTTAAAGTGTGAAGAGAGAGTTAATGGCAACTTTCTAACTAGAAAAATACTCATATGCTATATTGTTTAAATAAATTGTTATATATTACATGTCATTATCTTCCATTGCATCTTTACCCACATATTAGCTATTATTATTCAATGGATACATATAGTTTGTAATTATGAAATAACAAACTTGTCTCTCCTCTTAAATCTCTTCCTTCTTCCTCTCAAATCCTCACAATCTTATTTTTATATTAAATACCTTCTTCCATTATTAATAATGGCTTTATTAAATTGCTCAAGTTTTATTCTATTGGAAAAAAATGGACCAACTTTAATTCTTCATAATTAATTCCACTTTTTAACTTCACCGGTGGCAATTAAGTGAGATTCTTATAAACAATCATATTAAACTACTTCAATAAAAAAAACTAATACAATGGAAAAGATAAACAAATACAATTTTAATCCAAGAATTATAGGATAAAAATTATAAAAGAGAAAATAAAATTTATTGATAGATATGTATATTAATCTCTCTCAAAAGTTGTTTAAATATGTTCGTATAAACCATAATTCCTATTAGGAAGAATTATAAACAAAATAAGAAACTATAATTTATCTTGGGAAGACTTCTAAAAGAAATAGGAAAGAAATTAAAGAGATTGACTAAGTTTCAAAATAAGAAACAAATAAAATAAAATAGGAAATTATTCAAAAATCTCGCAGAGAAGGATGTTGGATAAGACGTGATCACATGCTAGTTAATATTCCATTACGCCCGATCAGAAAGAAATTCATAAAAGAATGTTGGATAATGTGTGATAACGTATTAGTCAATATACCATTTTACCCAAAGAGAAAGAAATGTAACAAGGAATGTTGGATAAGACGAGATCATGTGCTAGTGAATATTTTATTCTATCCAAGAATTTAAATGCTTCATCATTCACCCTCACTTATCAAAAAACTAGACCTCGAGTTATTGTCAGCATATCCAAGCTTTGTATTATGAAAGTAAAGCGAGAGATCAACAATATTGAAAGTTGTAGAGATATTTCTCATCCATAGAGGTAGTTCAACAATATAGGCATCTTCATTGATTTTCCTTTTAATTCTTGCTTAAGAAAACCTTAACTTTATCTCCAACATTAAACACTTGAGCTCTCCTATGTGAATCAACATTAGGCTTGTACTTCTTATTAACTCTTTAAAACTTTTTCTTCACCTCCACTTAAATCTCATGTGCCTCTTTCACTAACTTTACAGCACTAGGAGAAATGTTAGAAGATTGAGGTAATTTAACAAGACAACAAGCATGATTGAGTACTTTGGAGTAAACCATAAAAAATGGTGATCTATACCCATAAAAAATGGCGATCAACCAATGACATTATAGACTACATTGTTGTAGGAAAATTCAACTTGTGTGATCAAGAAATCTTAATTTTTTGATTTGTCATGACATATGCATCTTACAAATGATCCAAAATCCTATTCACCACCATTATCTAACCATCGACTTGTAGGTGTGTAATACTACTATACTGAAGAGATGAATCAAATAACCCTCGATAAGGTCCTCTAAAAGTGACTTAAAAACTTAGTGTCATGATCAAAAGTAAAGGATTTAGGAACATCATGAAGTAGCACCACTTCTCTAAAGAATAGCTTGGCAACCGCTTTAGCATTTGCCATTTTCTTTCAAGGGATAAAATGTACTATTTTAGAAAACTTGTCCACAACCATAAAGATAGAATTCATACCTCTTTATGTTTTTGGAAGTCCCAACATGAAATCCATAGATAAATCCTCCTAAATAACATTAGGAACTAGCAATGGTATGTATAAACCAACGTTTGAAGCATGTCCCTTACAAGCTTGGCAAACTTGGCACCTTTCGACAATAGAAGCAATGTCTCTCCTTATCTTTGGACAATAGTATATCTTTCTCACCTCTTCAAAAGTCTTGTCTCTATCGAGGTGACTAGCTAAGCCTCCCTAATGCAAATTCTCTAATTACCTTCACCCTAAGTGAAGTTTTTAGAAGATAAAGTTGATTTCCTTTCATTAAAAAACCATAATGTGCACGAAAATCATTATAAGACTTTTTCACGAAATACTAGTCCCATATCTCTCTAAAATCTCCATCGCTCTCATATAACTCCTTTAAATACTCAAGACCATCAACCTCCATACTCAAGGTCTTCACTATAGCCACCCTTCTACTTAATGCATTGATAACCATGTCATTCTTTCTCTTTTTATGCATCCATTTATATGGGAACTTGTCAATAAAACCTGACCATTTAGCATGCATCTTCATTCTCAATTGATTTTGATTTCCTTTAAGACACCAAACGCACTACATAAGTGATCTAAATGCTCCTCTTTTTACTTACTATAGATAAGTATATCATCAAAGTACACAATTACAAACTTACCTAAAAGAGGCTTAATCATTTGATTCATCAACCTCATAAAAGTGCTAGGAGCATTGGTTAACCCAAAAGGCATCAATAACCATTGACATTACCCATCTCTAGTCTTGAACGTAGTTTTCCACTCTACGATCAATCTTAGAAAATCACTTCCCCACTTAATTGAAATAACATATAATCTAACCTTGTAATAAAAAAATTATACCCAATCGTAATCTTACTAATGGCTCGATTATCCACACACATCGTTTAAATACCATCTTTCTTAGGTGTAAGTAAAGAAGGAGCCGCCACATGGGCTCATACTCTCTCTAATAATCAACTCATTTACTTTTTCCCTCAAGATCTCATTCTCTTCTGGACTCATATGGTAGTGAGGTAAATTAGGTAAACTAGCCCTAGGAACCAAATCAAAGTGGTGTTCGACATCTAGGTAATCCATTAGGTAGGTCATCGGGTATTACATCTCCAAATTCTTCTAAAATTTTTGCACTTTTAGGGAATCTCATCTTTTCTCTTTTGAACCACTTTTTCCTCTTTCGCTATTAACAAATGTACCTTCCTCGTTTCTTTCCTCTCATTTATAAAAATTCCCTTATTGTTTTCTAATTCTAACAATAGCTTCTTTATCCCATTAGGTTTCACAACTCTCTTTTCACCTATGGGTACTAACTTATACTTCACACCATTCTTCTCAATTCAATAAATATTCTCCCATCTCGAGTGATATGTATCAACATCATATTTCCATAATCTACCTAAAAAAAAATTGACATACATCCATATCAATAACATTTTATCAATGTTCATTTGAGTATTCACTAATATAGAGTGGTACCTTACACCTTTCCATGATGCAGATATCACAAAGGACAATAATCCATACGATATTGTAGAGTTCAGGATGAGGCTCGATTGGTAACTTCAGCTTTTTGACCACCGATTTACTAATGATAGTCTCTTGGCTACCGCCATTAATGATAACTCACAAAGATTTCTTTATACCATGGCTCTAGTGTGAAACAATTAGTCTCATTGTAATCTTTATGCTCCATTTTAGAAATCACTAATCTCCTAATAACTCCAACAAAGCCATCTTCTTCTCCCTCGGGATATTCACAATCTTCCCCATTCGGTCTATGATAATCTCCTCTTAGGCTGGTTTCCTCATCATCGTTGAAACCATTAGTTCTCATAAAAGGTGTTAGAATTTGAGGTCATGAAGGGTAATTTCCCTATAAGCTATTTCCCTAGATCTTTGGTTATTGTCACCTTGAATTAATATCTACATTTGTCCCATAATTGTAGCCAACTATTGTTCAATATTGTGAATAGTTGTCCTATGTTCTTTGATTATTCTCCAAACATTAAGTAATCCTTGAATTTCGTCATTAAGATTATTTGCCATTTTCAGAAAGAACAAGCTTTGTAAGATTCAAAGCTTTGATACCACTTGATGTAGCGAAAAAAGATACATAAACACAATTCCAATCGAAGAATTGTAGAATAAATTTTGCAAAGAGAATAAATTTTATTGACAGAGAGTTATGTTAATCTCTCTCAAAAGTTGTTTAAATAGGTTTACACAAACGCCAATTTATCTTAAGATGAATTTATCTAAGGAAGACTTCTAAAAGAAATAGAAAACTATAATTTATCTTAAAAAGACTTCTAGACAAAATATGAAAGAAATCAAAGAGAATTAAAATAAGAAGAATGTTGGTAAGGCATGATCAGGTGCTAGACAATATAACATTCTGCTAAAAGAGAGAAATGTTGGATAAAGCAAGATCACTTGCTAATGAATATCTCATTCTTTCCAAAAATTCAAATGCTCATCAAAAACAAACTATGGGAAAAAGTTAAATTTTCTTCTTATATTCGAACTATTATTCTTGTAGTGGTATAGGATCAAATCAAAATGTTTTTATAACTTCATAGAAAAGCAAACATGAATTGGAATTTTGATCATCGAGCTCCTGCAGATAGCCCTTTTCTTGTTTGAAACTGTTCAGGGAGCATACTGGATATAGCTTACAACTTTTTGAAAATCATGAAGTGAAAGAATGCTCTTTCAACTCTGTTCAGTGGAAGTATTAGGAATAACAAGTTGATGACTGGCACTAAAGAACTCACGGAAGTCAGACCATGAACATGACGCACCTAAATCATCATCTCGCTATAAAGCAGTGAACTGCTACTATATGATGTTTCTTTCCTGCCTTCGGTTTCCGAGTTATTACCTCTACTTGAGGAGGAACGTTCGTATGTTGCAGATGATCTTCTTGAGGAGATGTTAGGCATTGGAGGCGATGGTGGGAGTCTTACATTCATCACATCCATGCTATTTGAAGATACATTTTCTTCAGTATAGCTTGTGTCATCTTCTGTGGATTCGCAAGACTCTCGTGTGCTGCTAAATGAATCGGTTTGTACTGGAGACAACTCACCGATACTCTGTGATTTGTTGTTTTCCATTAGGTAATCCAAGGCATAAACCACCTGCATATAATATTGGACTTTAATTAGGTGCTTTAAAGTTAGCTTTTCACATGCTTTTGAGTTGAAATATCCAAATTGAAGCAATGGTCCAGAGGACTTACTTTATCCATGGTTAATCTCTTACGGGGGTCCTTGCTGAGACATTTTTCTGCCACTCTAACCATCCAAAATAGTTGATGCACATCATGAGAGTCCAATATCCTGGAATCAATTAAGCCTGGATAGTTTCTTTCCTTCAATAGGGGCCTTGCCTGCAAGAGAAGATATTTCAGGAATTCCACTAATGTCTGAAAGCAAACAGAAATTGTATGTTCAAGTGCCATGCACTTGCTGAAGATTCTCAATGTTTGGAGGTGGCAACGGACTAGTCAGTCACTAGGAATATGCCCTCTTCAGGGTTGACGCTCCTCTTTGATGTTGATTAATAGTTTACTCAATATTCTCAATGTTTCAGAACAATACATGCAAAAACCGTATGAAGGCCAAAGCCAGAAGTGACAGACTTGTGTGCGGTGAAATTTATTACGGGAGACTCACTGTTAAAAATAAAATGCAAATTGTATTGAAATCCTCACCCATCCGACAAGACTTTTCCCTTCAAGTGCCTTATCCGTGGTCTTGAATCCAGTGATCAGTTGTAATAACACCACCCCGAAAGCATAAACATCTGATTTGGTTGACACTTTCCCACATTCAGCATACTCTGGTGCCAAGTATCCCAGAGTCCCAACCACTGCTGTCTCCATGGTGTGATCTGCATTTGTCCTTGCAAGGCCAAAATCACCAAGCTGATGAGATAAACATGTTAGATAGTTCTTATGTGGCCAAAAGCTCTGGAAATAGCATAAAGATTAAGAGGTGCTACGTGTTGCCCTATGTTCTAATTTGTAGATGTTATTTGGTTAGATCATGTCTGAAATGGACTGCAGTTACAGTATTTAGCAATCGCGGTGATCTCAATTTTGGTGGAATATTTGATCCAACAAGAACAAAAGGGATGGACCAAAGATCACCAAACAGAATGAGTATCTTGGTTTCCAGAATCTCAAAAATTTTCAGATATGAACAGAGTTGGAAGCGAAACTATATGGATCATTACCAAGACGTGGTGATCATGGGTTATAAGGATGTTGTTTGGTCTCATATCTCTGTGGATAATGTTATTTTCGTGTAGATATTTTAGGCCTTTGGCAGTTCCCATGGCTATCTTCATTCTCTTTTCCCAGCTGAGCGGCCTCCGGCTATGCTCTACATTATTTTAGCAGACAAAACCATATGGTTAGGCTTTTTATCATCAACTTTATAATGTTTTGCACTGATTAGAAAATTATTGGACATGGAAAGTAAATAAATTGATGGCATACTTCTTACGTGATATATGTTGGTCCAATGAACCATAGCAGACAAATTCATAAACAAGCAGCCTCCGGCTTCCTTCAGAACATGATCCTAACAACATGAGCAAGTTCTCATGTCTGGCTCTGCTAAGCACATTAACTTCAGACTTGAATTCCTTCTCTCCTTGGAAGCTTGCGTTTTTATGTTGCTTGACAGCTATTTTCATCCCATTCAGCTCTCCCTTGAACACAGAACCAAAACCTCCTTCAGATAAGAAGTTCTTTTCTGAAAATCCACCTGTGGCTGCATGGAGCTCTGCATAACTGAAGTCCCTCTTCCATCCAATCCTTGGTCGTCTATTCTTGCATACCGAGCAAATGGATTGTTGGAATACTTCACCATCATTTGGGCTCTCCCCCCTGCAATCATCATTGTTCAATGATAGTTTTTGTTGTTCACCAGGGGATGTTTCTTTTTGACCCTTCTGTTCAAATCCAGTAGGAGATATATGGGTTTGTGCTTCCTGTGTTTCTCTTATAGTATGTGTAGAACTTCCATCCTCTTGTGGACCTGAAGTGGAAGCAGCTGTCATCACTGTCTGATCATTTGATTTTGCATTACTATCCCTGGTGATTTCTTTACCACGTTCAACTTGTTTTTCGTTGCCTGAACAGCTTGGAGTTATGGGTTCTGCATCAGTAATACCTTAGCTTCATCAGCTTGCCATTTGTTGACATGTGCAGTTATTTTGGAAGTCAAAGAATGACTACGGCTATTTAACAATAAACAGAAGTGATGCTGCCGTTTGTGCCTTGTGTTTGCATGTCACCCATTAGCCAGAGTAAATCAAAGCATCTAGTATGAATTAGATGTAAATGTCTCTGACATAAGACTGAGGCATTGTCACATGATGCATAATATTCTAAAAGATCACTGGTATGCATGATTCCATAAGTCCAGAGAATTTAGGACACCTAAAATTGAACTTTCTGCACAGGTATAAATGAATGATTTCATTTCTGAAAAGTCTCCTTTGGACTGCCAAGAGAAATTCTTTTCTGGAAATTCTTTTCATTTCTTCTCCATTCTTTTGGTACATTAGAAAGCATTCTCACAATAATCTAACCCTTTGGCTCTACTAGAATTTGAAACTTGATAACTGAGGAAGTACTCTTTCTACCATTAGGACATTGCATATTAGCTGGTATGTAATAGACCTTATATTAGCCCTTGATTAATGCTGGCACGAAAAGATTAGTAACTTGTAGTTTGTCTTATCCTGAGTATGCTGTTTGAATTCAATGCATGACATTTATTTTAAATGATCTAACAGCAGTTTAAGGGCTTACTGTGGGGAAAGATTCCATCCATGCTTCCTGGTATCATCTCATCATATCTTACTTTCCTGGAGAGTCTGCTCCTAGAACTTCCTTCCGTGGAAGTACTTCGATTGTCTATTTCTTTTGGTCCTCGCAGTTGTTCAATAGTGCTGTCACGCTTCATCCTAGATATACCACATGATAGCCTTTCCTTGAAGTACTTCTTGTCCTTCTTCATTTGCCTGCAGCAAAATTCATGGATGTAATCAAGAACCAAACAACTCTACTCTAGATATAATGGTAACTGTTTGCAAAATTTTGCATCATGAGCAGGGATAAAGCTGCACATTGGTTTTCTCCTTCTGAATTTATCTCTTCTTTGTTGCCTCTCAGCTTGTTAGTGCCAGAATGAGTTAATGATTACTATTAGAATACATTGATCTGATACCATAACTTTATCAATGTTTCTAACACACTACAACAACTTCAATCAGAACCTGTATTGCTATTAGTTCTGTTAATACACAGAAGATTAAATTTTTATTAAAATTTTCTCCAATTTTTTAATGCAGAAATATATAACTACAGCATAAACTTGTCTAACATATGAGGCACAGAAACAGATCATAACTTATGGTTGAAATTCACTCTAAACGATCAAGAATTGAAATATAAACCAACCTGTCAAGTATTACCCAAGTAGCCTTCAAATTTTTTATAGCTTTTAGAGCAACCCCCTTTGCACTAGCCCCTGCATGCACCTTTATATGGAACTCAATCTGAGGAATTCAAACATGAAAGTGATTTCATCAACCATGTGACTAAAACAGATGATAAATTCCATAGTAAGTAACAACTCAAAGTTGTAACCCATCAAACTCCCTAATAACTAAAGCGACTTCTTCCTTTCGAGGAACCCAAAAGTAAACCTGTTTACAGTTAAGTTATATAGGTGGCCTAGTTCCTCAACTATGGTGATTTTATGTCTAGAATGCTTATCTTGGTCATCTAGCCAAGTTGATGGAACTTGTTCATATATGTGTTTAAGAACCTGATTGTGACAAATTAAGATCTAAATGGACATATTTCTGCTTTCAAAATGACGCCCATAGAACTGCATGAAGTTTGGTTTTTCTGACCTAGTGTCAGTTATTTTCTTATCTTCTAATATTTAGGAGCTGAAAGATAATGAATTCTCATGATGCTACTAAGAAAAGAATTTGCACATATATCTGGTCTGAAGTTACTTGCCCTCACCTGCTTTGATTCACACAGCTTTGAAATACTCGTTATCTCAGCATTGTTGGAGTATTCTTCTGTCTTCTTAACAATTTCTTCTAATATGAATTTCGGGTTTACCCCAAACATTGAACTCACATCCACCTTAACTTTGTATCCCACTGCAAAGATTTTAACCATCAACTAAAATAACAAAAACAATGAAATATGAAGACAACTCTTTGATGGTTGAATGTATACTTTTATATCTGTTCTGGTTTTAGCTAGTTAACATTAAATAATTTTGAACCAGTCGATCAAGTCTACATTATCATTTCATATTATACACACGAACATAAAAGAAAAAAGAGAAAGCAACTTCTTGTGCAGGTTTTGGCCTGCGATGTGAGATAACGTACTAGGGTTATTAACCTGGTGAAGAATTCCAACGAGAGTGAGAACATCTCCAGGCTTAAGTGAAAAACCTCCAACTATCCATTTGATGGCGCTGGGACAAACATCCCTTGATGAGTCTTGGATCACCACTACTCTTTGTGCTTCTGTGGACATGATATGCTTATTGGGAATATGGCACTCTGGATTTTCACTGTGGCTGTTCTTCCTAAAAGAGCATATCAGATTATGATATGCCAAGTTTTGACAAAGTGTTCAGAAAACCACCTTAGCTCTCAATATAGTAAGGCCAAGGCTAGGACCGTGCCACTAATAGAATAGTATCTTTCCACAGTAAGTCTAGCTATGTGATCAGATGAGAGGAAGCTTGTGAAATTGTATCTGTTTGATGGGATATGTTATCACGTTTACTTGGAGATGTTCATACAGTAGATGAACTGAAGAAAATCCTAGAAACAAATTCTACTGCTATTGATGTTGAACCTGTAAAAGAAAGTTATATGATGATATAGTCTGAAAGGAATGACGGGTGTGAATCCAAGAAAGCAACCTCAGGATGTTAATTTAGAGTGCATATTCCAACATTTGTAGATGCATGCAGCTGGCAATTTTCTGTCACTGCAGCAGAAAATTTATATTGGATTTTGCCGTGAGTTGTCAATACCTATGCGCTAGTTTAGTACATACTGTCTGTACCCAACTGTTACCTGAAGATACGAGAAGTCTGAGACGATAATAACAAAGTTGCTAGTCCAAGAAGTTTTTCATTGTGGCCATCGATTCCTTAATACAAA
>JAOQMQ010000005.1:6046609-6071380 GCA_027563845.1 Erythroxylum subrotundum | reverse complement strand
TAAGTTTATCTTTTCTAAATACAAATTAGAAATGTTATTACATCAATATAAAATTAAGAGGTTTAATGGTCTACACAAAATAGTGGGTTAAATTTGTAAGACACTCTTGAAGTTTGACAAACTCTCATATTAGTTTTTTATTTTTTAAACCTATCAAATACCATTATTTGTAAGACACTCTTGAAGTTTGACAAACTCTCATATTAGTTTTTCATTTTTTAAACCTATCAAATACCATTCCCTTATTTTAGTTAACATACCATCCGTCTCCTCTGCCGTCAAGTTGTTGTTAAAAACCTTATTTATATACACAAAAATGACACCGTTTTGAAGTTTGTAGTTTGACATATTATCAATATATTTTTTAACTATGAAAAATTATCAATAACTCTTTATAGTTTTTAAAAACGACATCGTTGTCAAGTATTGAGTCAAATGGCTGAATGCTTTCTCTTTATATTCATTCTCTTAAATAGAATTTTTGCACAACCTATTTTGTGCATAAATTTCTAATATACAACCAATTAGCCTTGCATACAGCTAGTGAATTAATTACTAATATTCTATCCTAAGCATGTATATGTGCACAAATTAAGTCTATATACATAGCTAATTTTATAACTGATAAGCAAACATTGGGCATGGGTTCTACCATAACCTTTATCACTGATATCCCCCCTCAAATTGATGCTGGGTGATCAACAAACATCAATTTAGTAAACACATTAGCAATATAGAGATTAGTGGTAATATATGGAAGAGGAATGACATGAGCATCATATGCTCTATGAATAAAATGACAGTCCACTTCAGTATGTTTGGTACGTTCATGAAACACTAGATTAGCTACAATTTGAATAGAACTGGTGTTATCTACATGGAATGGAGTAGGATCAAGCTGAGGAAACCCAGGCTCTCCTAACAATCCAGGAACACAAATAATTTCAAAACATGCAAAGGACATAACTCTATATTCAAATTCAGTAGAGGACTTAGACACCCGATCTTGCTTCTTGTTTTTTCAAGAAATAAGAGAGATTCCAATAAACATGCACCAACCAATAATAGAACGTCTAGTATCAAAACAACTAGCCCAATCAGCATCATTATATGCAACCAGGTGAATATGAGTGTCTACAAGAAAAAAATAGACTTCGGGCTGAGGTACTTTTCAAATAACAAATAATGTGTTGAACAGTTGCCAAGTGGAGATGTCGAGGTGCTTGCATAAATTGACTAACTTATTAAATGACAAAGGAAATATCAGGTTTAGTAATAGTCAGATAATTTAGACATCCCACAAGTTGTCCATATAAAGAAGGGTTAGAGAGAAACTCACCCTCATCATTATGATATTTAACATTCACCTCTAAGGGAGTATCCACTGAACAACCATCTTGTAGACCAACCAAAGCAATCAAGTCATTAAGATATTTATGCTAGTGTAAGAAAATACCAGCTGGAGTAGAGTGCACCTCAAAAACCAAAAAATATTGTAAAGGACCTAAATCTTTCATATGAAAAGAATTTTAAAGGTGCATTTGAAGCTTAGAAATCAATTCAGAATCAGTCCCCGTAACAACAATATCATCAATATAGACAAGCCAGACAATGCCTTTAGGGGGCTTGTAAAGAAACAAAGAGGAATCATATTGACTTTGGATGAATAAGAAATTGATAAACGTAGAGTGCAACTTATTAAACCAAGCACGTGGAGCCTGTTTTAAGTCGTAGAGAGATCGCTTTAGCTTACAAACATCAAATGAATGTGTAGAAAATAAACCTGACGGTGGAGTCATATAAATTTATCATTTAAGATCCTTGTGTAAAAAAGCATTCTTAATATCTATTTGTTGCATTAGAAGCAACAATAGCTAGAACAAGTTGTATTGTTGTCATCTTTGCCGTAGGTGTAAATGTCTCTTCATAATTTATTCCATATTCTTATCGATCGCTGAGTGCCACCAAACTTGTTTTATATCTATCAAATGACCCATCAGATCATAGCTTGATGGACTATACCCATTTACAACCATCAACCAATGGGCTTAACTCTACTATGACATGGAACAATGTCCCAAGTATGGTTCTCCTGAAGAGCCTGAAGTTCTTCTTGCATAGCTTTTACTCAACATGTATGTTTAATTGCTTGAGAATAAGAAGTAGGAACAACATTATTAACTAAATTAGCATAGTAGCCATACTTATCAAGAGGCTTAATGGTACTAGAAGATCTGCAAAGAATCATTGGAGTAGGCGTTGCATCAAGGTCGGGAAAGTTTTGTGATGATGATAATGGAGGAGGGGGTCGTCGTCGTTGATAGACAATGCTGGGTTGCAACTACTGAGGCAGTGGAGAGATATCATCAAAGTGAGGAAGGAGCGCCGTGTTAGAAGAGGAAACATGATGTTGAAAATAATACTCATGCTCAAAGAGAATTACATTTCTAGAAATACGAAAACGATCAGCAATAATATCATGATACAAAAATCCCTTTTGAGTAGTGCTATAACCCATGAAAGCACATCTAACCGATTGGGTTTTACTCTTCCCTAATTTACAAATAGAACAATCAAGAGACAATACACGAGGACAACATTGTTCTTTGTTGTAAGAAAATCACGCTTCATTAAATTAGACAAAATTACACCGTTAGGATGGCCCAATTGTATATGCCAGACTTTAGCCTTATTTTCAACAATCATAGAAGATAAATATAAAAGTTCTAGGAATAGTAAATTGTAATGGAAACATTCTGCCCACTTTAGGCCCCCTCGTGATCACCTTCTTCGACAGTTGATCCTACATAAGACGATCACCACGAGAGAAATGGACATCACAATTATCCTCCACTAACTGACCAACAGAGATTAAACTAGTAGACAACTCACGAGAGACAAAAATATATCTAAAAGAAGGTCCAGTATCTCCGATGGCTGTAATTGGAATCTTACTACCATTGACAATCTCAATATTTTGATTACCAATATACTGTTGCAAGCTTTTTAATGAATCAGGTGAACCGATCATATGATGAGATGCACAAGTCAAGTCTAAGCACGTATATGTGCACAAGTCAAGTCTATATACATATCTAATTTTATGATAGATTTGCGTGGGTTCTATCATAGTCCTTGCCATAACCTCTGCCATCGATAGTCGTTTTTATGTGTATAAATATGGTTCTTAAACAACTTGATGTGATGGTGAAGGAGACGAAGATATATTAACTAAAACGCATGAGTTTTATTTGATATTTTTAAAAAATGATTGATTAATGTGACATTTTATTAAACTTGCGAACAATTTTAAGTGTCTGTTTGGATGAATTTTTGAGAGGTCAATAAGTACTTTTCTCCATCACAAAAGCCTTTTTTTAAGAAAAATGAGTATTTGGTTATAAAATAAAAAATCACTTCTTTAATATATATGACTTTTTGGCAGTTAAAATATAACTTTTTAAAAAGCTTAAATTTGGAGCTTCTAAAAAAAACGCTCTTTTTGGTAGATTTTTCAGATCAATTAATGAGTCTATTTTTTAGTCCCTTTTGTCTTTATGTTTTACACGTAATTCCCACAATACCCACAAACTCATCTTCCCATTTATTATGTATTTAACTATTTACTCAGTTTGAATATTTATTTTGAAATTTATATAATATTATTTGACTTTTTTTATATTTTAATATTTATTTTCGATATTAATCTACTTATGTTATAATCTATATAAAAGATTCGGTAAGATATATTTTCATTTATGTTTCATATGGTTTAAAATTATATAATAATTAATATATTGTGTTTTGCATATTGTCTAATATACTTTAAATAATATTTATATACATAAATAATTTTTATTACAAAATAAAATACAGTTAAAATTAAAAGTATTTTTATTCTTATGCTGCCATTTGGCAAACAATCTACTGTATGAAGTTCATTCAAAAAAGCTCTTTTTTAAATGACAGCTAAATAGTAAATTGGCTTCTTAAAAAAATTCTTCTCATAAAATTTCTACAGAAAAAATTTTACTGACAAAAGCTCTACTGGTATAAGGGTAACCAGACATGGGTTAAGAAATTAACCCTGGAATAATTGATCATGTGCTTGCTTCTTAATCATTGCTTCATTGTAAAGTCTTTCAATCTTTATATTAGAAAATCATAATTAAGTTGAATAATAAAAGAGCAAGGAATCTTTTTGAGAATATTGGATAAATAAAGTCTTTCGATCTTCATATTAAACTAATAAGCTTTTATTTGCATAAAAAATCATAAATAAGTTGAACAACAATAGAGCAAGGAATCTTTGTGATAAGTGATCGAGACGATTGGAATATTGAAGGAAAGTCGAAAGTGTTGCTTTGCGTGAACGCAGAGTTGTATAGTCCCTGTCTGTTTTTAAGGTATCAGCTTATCACTAGGTGTTTGGAGGCACTAACTAGTGATGGCGGAAACTGAGGAGTATTTTGATGTTCTTAAGAAAACCGGAGAAAAGACCGGCATTTCCAAACCGAGGTTATAAGATCAAAATCAATTTCTCGTTTTGAGCCTTTTTTTTCGGCTTTCTTTCCAGTTTCTTGTTTTTTTTTCTACGTAATGATGATCTTTTTCTTCTTTTTGGATTGCCTGAATGAAGAACATAAATCATGAGTGAAGTGTAGTTGTGAAGGTTATGCTGCTTAATTAAATGGAATCTTAGATGAGTTTTTGGTATTTTATATTATTGTTGTTATTACCAATGGTATGGCATTGTTGTAGAGTCTTTAGTGAGGAACATTTGGTGTTCCTCAGTAAGCTTTGGATGTTTTAAGAGATGAAATATGAGATAATGCAATAACTGGAGTTAGATAATCGTTTTTTGAGTACTTTGCTTTCTCCTGTAGAGGACTTGTTCATCGAGATGGAGACTACCACAGAGCAGTTCATGTGTGTATTTTCGCTGAGAGGACCCAGCAACTGCTTCTTCAGCAGCGTGCTAATGGCAAGGATTCATGGCCTGGATTGTGGGATATCTCCAGTGCTGGCCACATTTCAGCTGGTGATTCATCGCTTGTAACTGCCAGGTAAATAAAATATGTCTGCCTTTTATTCACATTCTTGTTCTGCACTGCATATGTTGTCCTTCTCCTTAAAAGACAGATGGTATGCTATTTGTTTGTATGGGTTTTTATGTTTCAATCTGTCTTGTTGTATTCTTTCTTTCTGTGTTATGTATCCTAAGCAGAGGAAATGATCTTCTCCATTTCTCTTTTAATCAAACTACTCTGACCTTTCGTTGCATGTTTAGTTTGGGATGTTTGTCCATCTGGATAGTTTTTTCTGTTAAAAGTAACGGCTTCTTTTATTGGAACATTTTGTCTTATGCATTTAGGAGGGAGCTTCACGAAGAGCTCGGCATTCTCCTCCCAAAGGATGCTTTTGAGTTGCTTTTTGTATTCCTTCAAGAGTGGTTAGTAAATCACAATATCCCTTTTCTTATGCCGCTTTTGATTACTTCTTTATATTTCTTTTGTTTTCTTAAATGATGGAATTAATCATCTTGTTTAATTAATTCTTCATATTCTTCTTTCCTCCCTTCAATTATGAGAACCCCACAATGCGGCATTTTCTTTTTGGGCTCCAAGGTCATGGCTGGAGTGATTTTGTTTCTACGGTGCAACTTTTATTGGCAATTTAGTTTGCAAATCTAGAAGCAGCCTTGCAGTTTTGGATGAAATAGTTTAAACTTACTGTAGGGCGTTTTCATATCTTTGACTATTCTTAGCAAGAGTTCGTATAGGAAACCATGGAAACATGAGAAATGCAAGCAGAGGGCTTTAAGAGACCAGTAAAGTCAAATTCATGAATGATAATGCCACCGAATTCCTTACGTAGGTGCTTAGGCTATATTATGTTCTAATGTTGTTTTCTCCTGATTATCAAACAATTCCTTTTTCATTTCTTTATCCTCTATTAATTGATGATCTTTGCAACTGAATGCAGTGCCATAAATGATGGAAAATTTATCAACAATGAATATAATGATGTGTATCTTGTAACAACTCTAGATCCAATTCCTTTGGAAGCATTCAGTCTTCAGGTAAGGATGCTGGTGCTTGTTAACAATTGAATTTTTTGTTTGTTCATGGAAATAGAAGCTCCATCTTTTCTGCATATAATGTTAATATCACCAATCAGAGGGCAAGAAGCTAAACTACATCTTGCTTTCATTTTGGAACAGGAATCAGAAGTATCTGCTGTTAAATACATCTCATACGAGGAATATAAAAGCTTACTATCCAAAGAAGATCCTCATTATGTCCCTTATGACGTCCACGATCAATATGGACAACTCTTCAACATAATTGAGAAAAGGTACGTTAGATAGTAATAAAGTTGTAAAATTCAAATATATCACTTTAACATGTAATCTATTATAGATAATTCGTCATGGAATAATGAATGCAAGGTTCCTGGCATGCCTCTTGAGTTGAGATTAAGTCAGTAATGGAAGAAATTTGATGTGGATATTAGCTTTGTTGTTACCTATATCCTTAAGATAGAGCTAAATTGCTGGTTCTTTGGAAATGCATCTTTGCTCTTCCATATGGAGGTTTCACAGGGCTAGAGCTATTCTCCATTTGCTTGTTCTTCAGCGCAAGAGAAAAATCTAAGGAAGGCATTTCTTTGACACCTTCATACTAATCTTCCATAGCAGAAAATGTTGGTGACATGAATAAAATCATTTAATTGATATGGAATTTTGAGTATTTTGAAATTTAGCTAATTATGCCATTGATAATATCAAATTTGTTAAAGGTACAATGGAAACCCTGCAGCACGCAGTTTGACTCTGCAAAAGCAACTTAGTCGATATACTCCTGTTTCTCTAACTGGAGAGGTTGTCAACTTTCTCTTCACATTTATATTAATCAGTATTGTTATTCACAAATTTTTTCCCTTTTATTTATCTTTGTGTTGTCGATTATGTTATAAGGAATGTTTTAAAACATGTGATTATATTATTAATTATGTGATCTCAGCATTGTAAAAGTTCTATCTGTTCGCTATCTGTGATATACTCACTGTAAGTTTGCCTTGAGTTAAATAAAGTGATTACATATTCTTCTCTTCTAAAAACTGTTCCAAAATTTGGCTTTCAATAACATTCCTCTTCCTTTCCTCTTAGTTTTTCTTTTGTCTTCACTTGTTTTGTTATTGGTTTTCTCTCAATCTTTTTTCTGTCCCGTTGCTTCTTTCTTCTTTGTTCATTTGTCCTACATCAGTACCTCTGTACTATTCTTTTTTTCCTTGCATTCCTCAAAAAACCCTCCTTCCTAATCAGCTAACAATTTTATATTTTTTCCAGTACAAAAGGAAAAAAAGATGTACAGAACTTAAACAAACACAAACATCTTTTAAATGCTGGTGGAATTTTATCGTCACATATTGCTTATTCTTTTATGTAAAACCTATATTGTGAATTTTGGGTCTACATATTATGATGCTCATTATTCTATTTAACTTGTTCTCTGTAAAATAACTTATTTAATCTCTGTTAGACATCTGAATTATGAATTTTTGCCTGACCTAGAATAACAGGTTTCAGGGTCTTTCTAATCCATAACCTAGATAATGGACAAGTTATCAGGTCACTAGTTTGACTAAAGTTGAAATAATAGCTTTATTTACAAAGCCAAATGTATAACTAAATGGTAACTTAGCAATTTTGTTAACTTGAAAATAGAACAAATGCAGTTCCTGTACGAATGACACACATGCTGATGAGACTATCTCTATGGCTCGGTTATACTATCATAATTGGCAAAATGCTGTCCTTATTTAGGTAGATATATACTGAATGAATGCAAAATAATTTCATGCTAAATAAAAGCTCTAAAAATGTCTGTATGTTGATATTTAAGGCATGATATTATAAACATTTTAGGAGTATGCTATACTGATAAAGTTTTTGTGCTTCTGTTGAGTAATGTGTATTAGGGAAATTGATACTACTGTTTATGAATAACTTTGTTTATTTTTCTCTTTTTCCTTTTCGTGTGTAATTTCATTACATCTTTCCTTCTCTCTGCAGCTAACGGGCCTATCAAGTGTAGAGAGGGAGGTTCTGAGTTTACTTATTAAAGCTGCAAGAGTTCTTGATGAAATCTTTTACTTGCAGGTTTTGCTCATGCGCTCATATACATAAACGAATGAATTTTCTTGTTAACATGCGAAGAGCAGGCTAACATTCAGCACGAGTTTGCATTAGATTAAACTGAAATTCTATTCTGTTTATTCTCTCTCTTTATTCTTGCTTGAACAGGTTTGGTATAGCAATCCTCTTCTCAGGGACTGGTTGAAGAATCATGCAGATGCATCAGAACTAGACAAGCTAAAGTGGATGTACTATGTGATCAATAAGAGCCCATGGCAAGTCTTCCCTAATTCATTTTTTCTCATGCAAAAACTTTACCAAGCTGTCTGCCCCTGGCTATATTTTATGCTTGAACCTCAATTTTCATTCAACAAGATTGACTGTCAGGTTCAATTTCATGAAAACATGTTGTGTAGGAGGGCACAAGGTAAATGAAGAAAATAGAGGAACCATTAGATAAGACTTAAGAGAAGAGGAAATGGGTCAGAAGGAAACATCAAGAACCGAACAAGGAAGACTTTAGTGCTTTAACTTATAAGGAACTTGTTTTGAATTTTGAAAATAAAGCACAATCAAGATATGAATGTATCTGAACTGGGAAATGGATGATTGATTATACAACATATTTTCTTGAGTTGGGAAAAAATACAATTCCATCAACTACTAACTGGTTTGTCTGAATACAGGAATTTCACTCTTTCAACTTGTTACAAACTGTGCAAATTATTGTTGTATTATAAACTACCGTAATCAAGATATGTTTATTTGAGTTTGGAACACAAGATTAGATGTAAATTTATTGTAACAAGACATCTTTATTTGGCTTTATATGTATATTGCTAGCTATACTTTTGAAAGAGAACATTTGCCAATCATGATTCCCTGAGTGAACAGGTCCTGCCTTGATGAAAATGAGGCATTCTTAACAACTGCAGATTCAGCAATAAAGTTGCTACTTGAAGCTACAAAGCCAGTTAGTGGATGGAGAGGTCTGGAATATAGAGCAGCATTCCCTACGGTCAAACCACCTGGTGCCAACTTTTATCCTCCAGACATGGACAAGAGGGTAAAGACTGGGAATCTTAGCAGTAAAGTGAAAATGATGCTATGAAATTAATTACAGCCGTTTTCCTTGAATTCTTTTCATTTTTTCCGAATTCAGATCTTACCCTATTTCATATTTCTTAGTTTGTCTTTATGATGGTATTCAACTATTGATAAGGCTTTATCAAGAAAAAATAAATCATGGATAAGGCATTACTGAGCTACATATTTCAAGTAAATGCCACATCATACGTGATATTTTGCACTTTTATAATGTTAATCTTAGTTGTGTATGATCTTTCTTTCCTGTTTTCCCTCTCTCTGTCTCTCTATTTTTGAGCATATATACATGCTCATTCCTTAATGTTTAATTCCCTTTTTTTGCCAGTGGATCACCATGCCATAAACATTACAGCAACATGCCATATCAATCATCCTTACCCTAAATATCTACCACAAGGTTTATTGCTGAGGATGCACCATTTTTGAATTCCATCTTACCCAATTATTCAATACAAAGTCCACTATACTGGTTTTTGCACCAAAGATCAACAAAACGTTCAATATCTTGCAGCAACTCGCCTTTGCTGAATTACCTGGCTTCATTGCCTTCACTTCCAGAAAACAGTCTGGGAGTTCTTTAACATTATGAGCTGTCAAATCTATTGTTTTACATCAGCTGTCAAACACTTCCTTGTCACATGCTAATCAACACAAATTGCTTACATCTTCCATTCTCTGTTTATTTGCTACTTCTTAACTTCTATAGCTTGTCACTTCTACTTACCAAGTCCTATGTAATGCAATAGATATTTCATAACAGGCTTAGGACTGACTGATAAGATTTCAAACCAAGTTTTAGGGCCATTTTTGTTGTCATCCTATTTGAATAACATCCAACTTCTATTTTGGTGACCATGCAACTGATTTGCTAATGTCACAGGAATTTGAAATGTGGAAAGGCAGTCTGACAGAGAATCAACAGCAAGATGTTACTGGTTTTTTCACTGTTATCAAAAGGCACCATGAGGATGATTTGGACTCTTCCTTATCTGATCACATTGTTGAAGGAAGTAAGAATTTGGTGGGTGGTCATGACCTGTATAGTGTCCCATACTCTAAAGAGTACAATTCCTTGCTCACAAAAGCTTCTGAATTACTATATAAAGCTGGAGACTTGTCCACCTCGCCAAGGTATGGTTTTTTGCTCAATTTGTGTCATTCTTACCTCTTTGTTGCTTGTTGAAAATGATTTCCATAATGCTTGTGGATATTAGCTGAATCTGTTCTTATACTATTAGTTTAAAGAAGTTACTGCATAGCAAGGCTGATGCATTCCTTTCAAATGACTACCTTGACTCTGATATAGCGTGGATGGAGTTGGTAAGTATTGAGCCTTCTAATTCCTGAAAGTATTGATAATTAAGTTCATTCATGTGCATCTTACTAATTCTATATCTATTTACATTCTTATTCTTTTTGCATAGTCCCATTTATCCATGGATAGTGTTTCAACTTTATCAATTATGAGGTTCTTCTGAGAAAATGTCATTGTTTAGAATGTACCTTCTGTGAATGTAAGATATCAACTTTGACTAAATATTGAGCTTGCAATTATAGATTGACTTTATAAAGCTATGGCCTGAGCAGATGTTTTTAGCATATTTCAGTTAGCATTCTACTGGTAAGAATGTGATTTAAATGTCAAAAGAGTCGACTAGATTTTCACTGAAAGTGTTACAGTTCAAAAGATAATGGAGTTTTACAAATGAAACATATGGGTTGTCTGCTAATGGTTGTCAAAGTGCAGCAAGAACTGAAATGCATTAAATTCTGGGAGAACCTCGTCAACAGAAGCTTTACTTGGCGGTCTACAGATATAAACAAGCTTCTGCACATTAGGAAAATTGCACCTTTAATTTTATTCCATTACAAGCATGGATATTCTAATGACAAGTTCTATGTGCTTTTTCTGAATTTAATTACTCGTGGTATGTCAATCAGTTTTCAACATGATACTTCTTTATATTACTGCAATTGTGTTATACTGTAGTCCATCCAATACGTAGGCGGGTTGGGTCCTCTGTCATCCCCGGTTGGTGAGGAGACCTTAAGATTAAGATAAGTTGCTAAAATATAGGGGAGGGGAGGATCGAAACATTCAGTATAACTCTGAAGAAAGACTGTTATAAGGCTGAGATATAATTTCCTGGATCCTTTACGTTTTATGATATTAATCCAAATTAAAGAAATGGGGTTTTCCTTTTTTTGATACAGGACTCTCAACTGGATGTTACCATAGGTCCATATGAGACATATGAAGATACACTTTTTGGATATAAGGTAAGGCCTCTAGAAAGTATATTTTTTACTGCCTTTCTATGTGGCAAAGATTGAAGCCATTAGTTGCATTGGGTCCGCTAACTCCTGTATGCAATTACTTTGCTCTTGTATACATGTGGCTGAATCAATTTTTCTTTTGTGTTTGACCATATGCTCAAATTTCTTTGTGTTATCTAGGCCACTTTTGAAGCATTCATTGGAATACGGGATGACGAAGCAACGGCTCAACTTAAGCTCTTTGGTGACCATTTGCAGGTGCCTTTTGAAGTTATCTTTAACCACAGTTCCAGCATTACTCGTGTATATGTCCTACTTTCTAATTGAGGATTGTGTATATGCAGCTTTTGGAACAGAATCTTCCTATGGACAGTGCATATAAATCAAAAGATGTTAAAGCTGCTCCTATCCGTGTTATCCAACTACTATATAATGCAGGGGTGAGTCTCCTGGGCATATGAGACACTTAGATATGTGCATATACATTTTCTTTTCCTCAATTTTGGGAGTGCATTCATAACTTGTTAAGAATGAGGTATTTCTGGTTTCGGAGAATCAACAATTAGAGAATCAAGAAGTCAAAAATCGAAAAAATAATATAAAAAGAGAACTAAAAAAAATGAATGAAGAAAAGAAAGAATTTTTAAATACACTTTCGGATGTGACATTTTGGCATCTAACTTTCAAGTTTCAAGGTTAGCTTTACTCGAAACTTAGATGGACGTCAATCCTCTTTTTGCTTCTACCTTTGCTGCATGTATGCACATGCTTTTTGTATAGAGTATGAGTTAGAGTTAAATACATGATTTATTATACGCCTCAAACTTAACAAGTAAGCTTTTGTATTAGAATGTTTCTTGATAGTGTCTTTATCTAAGTTTCATTAAAATGACAATTGCTATGCAAATTATCTTGCATATTTGAAGACCTGTATTTATTTGTTATCTTCCTTGTTAGTGGCTCAGTTTATATCGTTATTATGGATGTGGAGAGAAAGAATGAATTAATTATACAAGGGTCTTAATCAAAATTTGTTATGTGAATGAAAGATCCATAAACATGTCTGCACAGCATATAAGTTGGCTGTTGCACCCCTGAAGTTGCAATCGGCCTTTACTAGTGCACCAAATGGTACCCACACAATATATTAATTACATATGTAAAAGTTGCTATAATATTTAAGAAGTTTGGATCTAAATCTATATAGATCAGCATTTGAAACCTTATGTCATCACATATTTTCTGTTATAAACATTGATCAACATATATTTATGTCCATATAAGTATGCATGTAGATTCTCACGATATTGCCTGAACAAAATTATCTGGTCAATTGGATTGAATTTTATTAATGTGTTACCATCCCACTTCTTATGAACAATTTGGTATGGTGGCTAAATATCACTAATTTTTTTCCTGTTGCACTTGTTTTTTTTAACCTCGTCTGTTAATCACGTCAATTTCATCTTTCTTTCCATGAAAAATTTTGGTTAATCAATTTAATTTTGCATCAGGATGTAAAGGGTCCACAGACCGTTGCTTTTAATTTGCCAAATGATGAGCGCATAGTCAAAGAACGTGGAACATCAATGGTCATGCTTAAGAATGTTTCAGAGGCCAAGTACAAGTTCTTTTCACTGAATTTTTGCACTTATCAACTTTAGATTGTATTGTTTCAAATTGCAGGATTTTTTTGTTGGTGTCCAAAATAATTTAAATGCTATATGTGTATGTCTTAACAGGTTCAAGCATATTCTTCAGCCCATAGCTGATCTATGTATTACCAAGGAACAAAAGGAACTTGTGGATTTTGAATCTTTCTTTACGCATACCATTTGCCATGAGTGCTGCCATGGTATTGGGCCTCATAGTATAACACTTCCGAATGGTAAAAGTTCTACTGTGAGAAAGGTTAGTTTTATCATTTTTCCTTTTGTTCGATTTCATTTATCCTTGGGATGCATTCATTTACATCCCTCAACTTTCAGTTCTTCATCAAATATTACTTTGGGTTTGTAAAACTTTATCCTAGTCATTTCTGCAATCATGCTATCTAAGATTTCCAATCAATTATTTGACATAGGTAATCAGAGCATTTTATTAGCATTACCAATAATTGCAAATTCAACACAAAATGATAGCTTAAATGCTGTAGTTCTTCAATCGTTGGTTTTTGAGGTTGTAAAAAGTTACTATTTTGAGTATTTTTTTTCTTCCATTAATTAAGATCATCACACAGCACACAGGAGAATTACCTTGCATTATATACTTGTCTCTTGCTTTGCTCCATCTAACTGCAAACCTGTACATTAAAATATTCCTTTCTTTTGGAGCTTTTAGCACCAAAATTAAAAGCTTTCACTTAATATTTTGTTCAGGAGCTTCAAGAACTGAACTCAGCTCTGGAAGAAGCAAAAGCTGACATAGTTGGTCTTTGGGCACTCAAGTTTCTAATCGGCCAGGTTGGTAACTAATTGCAATAGAGCCTATCTCATAATATGTTTGATAAAAGAGTGATATTGATTTCAACGGACCACTGTATCTAGTTATCATGTTCTTTGTAGAATTTAAATTTAATCTACATAAAAATTTGGGATTCAAATTGCAAAATTTCTCACTATATATTGGAGGTGTCCAGGGTATTCTTCCGAAGAGTTTGGAGAAGTCTATGTATGTTTCTTTCCTAGCTGGATGCTTCCGTTCCATTAGATTTGGTTTAAAGGAAGCCCATGGGTGAGGCCATCCTCCTTCCTTATAGACTCAATTTTCATTTGTTAAATAGAATTACTTCTCATTTACTATCTGTTATTCATTTGACTGCTCTCAGTAAAGGACAAGCGCTTCAGTTTAACTGGTTATATGACAAAGAAGCCTTTGTACTGCTTCCTGACGAGACATTTTCTGTTAATTTTCAAAAGGTATATTCTTGATCCAGATTCCATCTTTTATAGGTACTTTTAACCAACTGATGATGCCAAAACTTTATTTTCACTTGCCAGATTGAAGGGGCTGTTGAAAGCCTAAGTAGGGAGATACTTACCACACAGGCAAAGGGAGATAAAGCAGCTGCAAGTTTACTTCTTGAAAAATACTGTAAAATGACACAACCATTAAAACTCGCTCTGGGGAAATTGGAGAACGTCAAGGTATGAACTCTACATGCATTTGAATGCTTGAGGAAAATTACTTCGTTGCTCAGGCCAGTTCATCAGCAATTTCAAGAAACTTTTAAGAAATGTCTGCACTAAAATGAACATGCGTGTTGGTGGATTGAAAATATTATTAACTTAGGTTACCTCGTTGGATTTCTTCATAAGTTGCTCTAGATAACCAACATGAATTCAGTCTTTTATCTTGTGTCTGGTAAAACATTCCTACTTGGTCACTTAGGAAAAAAAAAAGAAAGAATAAGTTCAAGCAAAATTATAACCCATAATTGACGTCCAAACATTTCTGATTGCTTTGTTTATATTAGCCTCACATCATATTGGTATTCATTGATCTGCAGGTTCCAGTGGATATTGTTCCTATATTTCCCATAGCAGATGAATTAGCGGGCTAAATTTACTTAGCAGTATCCAACGAATCGCTGTATTGTTTGTTTATACAAGTTTTAACTCTCTTAGCTATTCCGTGTGGAATGGACAAGGATTTGGTTTCTGTTCTGGAATTTTCTGCGACTTGTAATAAACGTGTGGTTATTTGTGATTTTTTTTTTTCTCCATATAATACGAATAGAGAAGAAGGAAACAGCGAGAGAGATTTCCAGAATCATCAGAGGAGTTTTTAACTGATTTCTGATTTTGCATGACATTCTAGCTGTTAGCTTAATGTTAAATACATGTGGTAGAAAGGCTATAATGTTTGCTGATGTAGGATTACATTCATAGGTTTATTATTTAAATGACGTGTTTCTTGTGTAACTGTTAATGCTGCCGTTTTATTAGCTACTTAACTATTCCCCGCGTTCCTGACATGTTCTTTGTTAATTCTTTGCAACAATTCCCTCCTCCTCCACTTCCTTGTCCACTTGGTTGACTTCTGGAAATCTTTTCTGGATTTTGAAGAACTACTCCCATGATGCATTCGCACTTCTGTTCGACCACTGAATTAATAGCTGAGTAATAAATCTGTTGTTTCTCTTAACCATCCTCCCTAGCACAACTACGGGTATGTTCTCTGAAGGTGTAAGGAATTCAAGTAATGTTAACGTCCTGTTTTGCCCCAAGTGAGCCTTCTTCAACTACGAAACGTGGAAGAGTGGATGAATAGAAGAGCCCTGCGGTAACTCTAGCTTGGAAGCTACCATCCCCACACGTTGAATGATTTTGTAAGGACCGTAGTAGAGTGATGAAAACTTTTGACTTCCTCTTCTTTGGAGGAAGTGTTTTATGTAGGGTTGTAGTTTAAGCAAAATGAAGTCGCCTATTTCGAACTAAAGTTCTCATTTTTTGTTTTTAGTTTTTTACGAGATATTTTAGGAGGGTCTTAACTATAAGAAGACACCTTTAAACTATCCAGTCCTAGATTAATCCCCGCTTGAACCGGGTAGGTCCTTTGCGGGAGACAAAGCTCTGACCTTAAGTTTTAAACGGTTGCATACAAGATCCAAAGTTCTGATCTTTTGGAATTAGCGTATTGCTTCATTCGTATCTGTGCCCTCCGTAAATGGAATTTTGTGACATTTGACGTAGCTTCACGATCCTTAAGAGCTTGACCCGCTTCTGCTATCCTTGAATCCCCTGCGAATTATCACTCTTGAATAATTATTAAATAGGCCTCTTTCTAAAAGGATTGAAGCCATGATTTGAGCTTACAATGAAACTCTTGGATCCTTGGAGCTTGCAACAGATGTATGCACTTACAAGGAAGCAAGAAGCCATGGTGGCATCTAATGCAACTTCATTTCTCCTCAAAGGAAATGATAAAACAATTCAAAATTTAGGACAACGGTGGAACATGAATAAAAGAGGTAATGTTGTTAACACTAGTGGTCACGTATTAGGTAGAAAAGGGAATATTACCCCTTCCAGGGAGCTAAGGGAAGACAACCATAGCCAAATACCACTAAGGAGATCCTAATAAGTCCAAAACTGTAAACAATAGAGATTTTGATGAAAAAGAGTGAAAGGACTATATTTTTAGTGTAATGAGATATTTTTAGTGTAGTGAGCATTATGAACTAGGACACAAGTATAAGAAGAAGCAATTCCAACTATTTATGATTAAAGGGGAAGGCAGATTATAAGAGGAAGAAGAAGAATTAACCAAAGAAGGCATAGAGGAACAACAAATTCCTATCTTTTCAAGCTCTAATATGGATCAATTATGAGGAAGAATATAAGCAAATGAGAGTAGTGGAGCCTCGTTAAAAAGAGATCCCTACAGATTCCTAATCACTGTAAGGGAGGACTTAAATTGAGTTACCACTTACCACCAACGCCATAAATGATTCATATGGAGCATATAAGGCACATAGTTTACAACTGATGCACTGATCATTACCTTGGGAGGATGTGATTTCGTACTTAGGTTATAATGATTAGTAACTTTGAATAATGTACTGAGCAACTTCAAGAACCACACCATAAAGTTCAAATAGGGAGGCCACTTGGCGATATTGACAAGAAACAAAGGCTTTAATAAGATGCTTAAGGGCTTTATAAATGGTGAACTATATATAATGCAACTAACATACCTTTTAAAATACCATATGCAAAAGAAGAGTTTGGAAGAACAACCAGATACTTATAGGGAATTGAATGCGTTGTTGGAAAAATTTGGAGAAATATTTAAAGAACCTAATCAACTATGTCCTAACTAAACACATGATCATAGAATCTAATTAAAAGGAGTATAATTAATTAATATACGACCATATAGGTACTTGGGGGAGCATAAGGATACAATAGAGAAAATAGTGAAATAATTCATTCAACAAGCATTTATTGGGAATAACATTAGCTCTTGCGCATCTCTAGTGGTCTTAGCGAAGAAGAAAGATAACTCTTAGAAGATGTGCATTGACTATAAGGAACTTAACAAGCATACAATAAAAGATAAGTTTCCTATACTATTAATAGAGGAGTTGTTGAAAGAACTATATGGATCAAGCTGGTATTTGTACCTAGACTTGAGATTTGGCTATCATCATTTTAGGCTGCACGAACAAGATATTGCTAAGATTACCTTTAGGACTCATGAAGGGCATTATGGTTCCTTGTCAAGCCCTTTGGTCTCAATAATACCCCATCAACCTTCTAAAGTTTAATGCATGATATATTTATACCCTTCTTAAGTAAATTCATTCTATTTTTTTATGACTGACTTTATATTGAAAAATTCTTTCCATCAGCATTTTGAGCATCTTAGATAAACCATGTGAATTTTTCAAGCTCATTAGTTATTTAAACAAAAAATATAAAGTCTTTTTAATACCAAAATGACACATCAATCCTTTCGCATAGGCCTCATGTACTAATAACTATCTCAAAGAACTCTTAGGATTAACAATTTATTTTTCTTAAATAAAAATTCATTGTGCCTAAATTTTTTTTCAAAAGCTATTTTCTCACAAGCCCTAGATGCAAAATTATCATCATTTTCATATCATTTCTTAACATGCATAAAGCTAGATAATTTTGCATTCAAGGTAGATATTAAAGCATACCTTTAGGATTATGCATCTACCTGAAGTCAAGTTTAGGATTATGCATACCTTATGGGGTGGGGTTCGAAGAATTATATAACTCGTCTAATATAGGAATGAAATATTGATTTTTTACTGTTATTTAGTGGAGTATGGATTCTAACCAAATTTGTATTTGGAGATGATTTTCATGAACTAACCTTTCATTTCCTCTCCTTTCCTTCGTTTCTGTTTCCTTCTCTTCTCTGCCAAGTGCAATTGATATGATAAAGTATTTGAAATTAACGACTAAGGGATTTTATGGCATTTATAGGTTTTATCGTGTCTCTATAACCATATTTTATAAACTTAAATTGAGTTGCATCGTTTTTCATTATTATTCAAATTTTCTCTTAATCCGTCCTCTTCAATAAGTCAGGTTTATAATTGATAATAAATTGAACGTACTATAATCATAATAATAATAAAATAGAATATAGATGGTGTATAAAAATTAAAAATAAGAGACTTCTCCCGAAGTTTTTTTTTTCCGAAGCGTTACGTCGATGCAGAGGTCGGGAAAAGAAAAGGCTCCGAAGAAAGAAATGTGAGTTCCAAGTGCTTTTTCACGCCCAACAAGATGCGCCAATCTCGAGATGCTTTACTCCTAACCCCACCCCACAAGATTCTGAGACGGAGCTTAACCTGAGTCTCGGATAATTAAAAAAAAGATCACGATATTCGGGTTAGCTTAAACTTCTTTTTTATGCAATATATTTAAATTTAAAAAATGTTGTACACATTTTTTATAATTATCTTGTAATTAATTATAATTTATTTGTGTGTTTATGTAAATTGAACGATTAAATTAATAAAAAAAGTTTGTATCATAATTTATAAATGATAAACAATAGAAAGTTTGAAATTAACAATAAAAATTAATATGTTCTTTAGATTTCTTAATATTTAATCAATTTTACGTTGGATTGTAACTCATCAAATCTAAAAAATTCTTTTTTTCACACAAAATTCACTTAAAAGTATATGACAGAATTCCATGTTTTTCCTATAAAAATATTTTATTATTAGAATAAATATGAAAGGTAGAGAATAATTATAAGAACAATACACGTGGGAAAACATCTGCTCATACTCAATTTGAATACATAAATTTTGATGTTAAAGTATACTATTTGAATCACTATTAACAAAGTAAAACAAAACAAGACAATTGACATAGCAAAAGACTAAGCAGCTTGATATTTCAACCCTGTATAATTTTGTTCCCATTAATAATAATGATCGTACATTGTATACTCTGGTTTGAAGTTGAGCACCTAACTGAAAATGGAGTTGGCCTGTGTAAGTTGGCTCTCACTTTCCTGAAAAGGGATAATCCTACTAAATCTAAATCCATCTTGAATGTTTCTCATGACTCACCAGTAGCATCATCGCATTAATCAGGCAGTGACCTCAGTCTCAAGTCATTCAGACTAGAGCAGTAACTTTAATTCCTTTCAACCTAGGAATCGTGCCCCTAAACTAGGTGAGGTTATTTGATGGAAGTGCTAGAGAGGATTTGCTGAGACATGCAGAGAAAGCATACTAACATGTCAACCACTGAAGCCTTCTACATACACCAAGTTGGCTGAAAACCATAAATTGTCAACGCAAAAAAGGGTGGCTGTGGCTCCAAAACTCCTGTGAAAAACTCATACTGCTCCATTATGGGCAATACTGAAATCAAATGTCAACTCTTAACTTTACTTTTATGTGTGTCACATTGCTACCTCAAACAGTGAAGGTTGAACCAGAATCATCTTATCTTAGCGCCTAACATGTTCCTCCAGTACTGTCCTTTCAATGAGGAGTGTGTCCATTCAGCTACGTAGTTGAATATCTACTCATCATGGCTCAAAGCACATGATGTGGAGAATGGTGAATACATATTTTTAGTCCCTCCAAAAATCATGGCTTGTACTGAATTATCATGGATAGGAGATCTATCAGCCACCACCACCACTACCACCTTCATCCTATTTCTCTTAAAATTAAGTATCCAGTTTCATTGCTGTTGCTATTTCATTGATTCAGTACTAACATTATTATTAGTATGAAACAAGATGAAAATGGTTAATGGTCTTGCTCAAGTAACAGAATCTAGCACTTACACGACACTGAAAATGGCCTTCAATGGAGTAATCCTGAGTCTGCTTCTCCAGCATTCAATTTTAACGTCTCCTTTTGCGGTTTCAGGGTATCACTATAACGGGCATCTCCGCCACTCTTTGGCTACTGATAAAGCCGCTCTTCTGGCGTTCAAGAAGGCTATTATTTCTGATCCAGATTCTGTGCTAGAAAACTGGAGTGAGGATGTTCATGTATGCAACTTCACTGGTATTCAGTGTGGGAAGCATAATCACCGTGTGAAGGAACTCAGCCTGAGCAACTGTGAACTTTCAGGGCCGCTGTTGCCCATTCTTTCCAATCTCACCGGACTTAGATCACTTAAACTAATGTACAATAATTTTTTTGGCATTATCCCACCTGAATTATCTTACATTAGACATCTGCGTTTTCTGGATCTAGACTTTAACAACCTGCACGGCTCAATTCCTGAGTCCTTTGCTCTTCTTACCAATCTTAAGGTAGTAACTATGGCGTTTAACAAATTGACAGGTACGCTTCCACCTTCCTTGTTCTCAAACTGCACTTCACTCAGAGTTATAGACCTATCCAACAACTCTTTCACTGGAGAAATTCCTAAAGAAGTTGGAAATTGTCCACTATGGAGCCTCAGCATGTACAGCAATCGATTTACTGGACAACTTCCCATTTCTTTAGCCAATCATTCAATATATTCCATTGATGTGGAAGATAATTATCTCTCTGGTGAATTGCCTGGAATGATTGTGGCAGGAATGACGGATCTTGGCATGCTCCACTTATCATATAACATTATGATAAGCCATGACAACAACACCAATCTTGAACCTTTCTTCACTGCCCTCGGGAATTGCACAAGTTTGAAGGAGCTTGAATTGGCTGGCATGGGCCTTGGAGGAAGATTTCCTAATTCAATTGGCAGACTTAGCACCACACTCACATCTATGTTGCTAGATGGAAACCAGATCTTTGGATCCATTTCTCCTGGTATAGCAAATCTTTACAATCTTACTGTACTGAACTTAACTTTCAATTCCCTGAACGGAACAATTTCTCCTAAGATCAGCCAGTTGTCAAACTTGGAGCAGCTTTTCTTGTCACACAACAAATTCACAGGGGAAATTCCAGCAGCATTAGGCCATGTCCCCCATCTTGGTCTTCTTGATCTATCTTACAACCAATTCTCAGGTGAAATCCCAGAAAGTCTAGGAAATTTGATACGCGTGAATTCGTTGTTTCTCAACAACAATCAGCTCTCGGGGAACATTCCCTCAACGTTAGGACGCTGCACCGATCTGTACAGGCTAGACTTGTCTTACAACAGATTGAAAGGGAGCATCCCTCCTGAAATATCTAGATTACGTGAGATCAGAATCTTTCTCAATCTTTCACACAATTTTCTTTCCGGAGAGTTACCTATTGTACTCAGCAAGCTTGAAAATGTTCAGGAGATTGATGTTTCATCCAACAACTTCAATGGAAGTATCTTTCCTCTGATATCAAACTGCATTGCATTAAGGATGTTAAATTTGTCCCGTAATTTTCTCCAAGGTCACATTCCTGAATCACTGGGAGATTTAAGAAACCTAGAAACGTTAGATGTTTCAGCTAACAAACTATCTGGAGAAATCCCACAAAGCCTCAATCGGATTCGCACCCTCACCTTCGTCGACCTTTCTTTCAACGACTTTGAAGGGCCAATTCCATCTGGTGGCATATTCGATTCTAGTAAAAATGCATCTTTAACTGGAAATCCTCATCTTTGTGTTGCAGTTTCTGGCAAGCTTACTTGTTTTCAGAAAAAGCATTGGTTCAATTCAAAGAAGTTCTTGATCATGTTTGTCTTGGGCATAGTTGTATCGCTATGCTTGAGCACAGTATGTTGTGTCATTTCAATTCGTCGAATGAAAATGGTTTCATCTGGAAACACAATGGAAATGGAGGCGGCAAGAAAAAGCTCAGCAGCCCCTGAACTGATTCATAACTTTCCAAGAATTACATACAGAGAGTTATCAGAAGCCACTGGAGGATTCGATGCTCAGAGACTGATCGGCACAGGTAGCTATGGACGAGTCTATAAAGGATCTCTTTCAGATGGGACACTAATAGCTGTAAAAGTTTTGCATTTACAAACTGGAAACTCAACAAAGAGCTTCAACAGGGAATGTCAAGTGTTGAAGAGGATTCGACACAGAAACTTAATAAGGATTATAACAGCATGTAGTCTTCCCGATTTCAAAGCTCTAGTTCTTCCATACATGGCAAATGGAAGCTTGGACAGTCGTCTCTATCCGCATTCAGGAAAAGATAATTTGGGTTCTGGTTCATCAGATTTGACTCTAACCCAAAGGGTGAACATTTGTAGTGACATAGCTGAAGGAATGGCCTATTTGCATCACCACTCCCCTGTTAAAGTTATACACTGTGACCTGAAACCAAGCAATGTTCTTCTCAATGTTGATATGACAGCTTTGGTTTCTGATTTTGGTATTGCAAAGCTGGTTATGACTGTTGGAGGTGGAACTGGTGGGGCTGCTGAAAACATGGGGAATTCTACAGCAAATTTGTTATGTGGATCGATTGGATATATTGCACCAGGTACTAAATCTTCCTCAGCTTTCAGGATTTAGAAAACCAGGACACAAAATTTCAACGAATAGTCGCACTCAATTCAATAACCAAGTGGGAAATAGTCAGAATTACATCTTGTTTAATAACTGAAAGCAATCTTCATTATTCTGTCCCTTGTTTTTTGTTAAAGCAGTTTCAGGAACACGGGCGTGATAAAAGATTCTTCTTTTAGCCATATAGTGCTCTAATGCCTTTAGGAAAATGAATAGTAATGAAGATTCAAGCAGAAATTGAAGATTGAATTGAGCTTTGCCAAAGAATGTCCCCCATAATTATGATGCCCGTAGAATGAATTACCAGCCATAATTATTGCTGGATTATGTCAAACATCCTTGTTATGTTTCCAATATTACACTTTTTCCTTCTTTCAATAACTACTGGTAATTATGGCTTCCAACTTTTCCATTTGATACAAATAACAGGTCATAAACCTTACTATGAAATTTCTATGATTCAGAATATGGGTTTGGATCAACCACTTCAACAAAGGGAGATGTTTACAGCTTTGGGATTCTAGTTCTTGAGATGGTAACAAGAAAGAGACCAACGGATGACATGTTTATTGGCGGGCTGAACCTGCATAAATGGGTGAAAAATCACTACCACGGCCGAGTTGAAAGAGTGATAGACTCATCCCTAGTTAGAGCTTCAAGAAATGAGCCACCTGAGGTCAAGAAGATGTGGGAAGTTGCAGTAACAGAGTTGATTGAATTGGGTATACTTTGCACTCAGGTCTCTCCCTCCATTAGGCCTACAATGCTTGATGTTGCTGATGACTTGGACAGGCTAAAGAAATATCTCAATGGAGACGCTACTGCTACATTTGCCTCCTCTCTAGGAATTTCATCTTCAACTATGGAGGATGACTAATGTTTTCCAAATCTGCTGTACATAAATTGCAAAGCCATTGATTCTCCAAGTTACGTTTCTGTTGTTAATTCTGGGAAATTAACTTGATTTTTTGCAGGAAAGGTAAGACACTTCCATGGTCGAATTTTAGTTAAGTTACGAGACAGGAGGAAAGATCAGTTAGACGGATACTTTCCTTTCGAAACTCACTCCACAACTTTTTAAGGAAACAAACTTATTGCTCTTCCCACTTATAATTTCAATGGCTGTGATGTTAGTATTTGCTTCGTTATTGTCATGTTTCCTCTTTTGTCCGAACAGTCAAGTGGATGGCTGTGTTCCACCAGAGTGACCTCACTAACCAATGTAATAGAAGAGAGCACTGACCAATGTAGGTGAGAGATGTTACTGTCAGCTTTCCTTTAGCCAAGTCACAAAACCTAAATTTTTCTAATTTTCATTAAACCACAGAAGGTTGTGTTCACACCAATCCAAATTTAGATAACTTAGAATGAAATAAGATTATCTTCCGTTTGAAAGAACTATAGGAACTCGGTGTTGCAACCAAATGAATAAAAATTGGAGAAGATTACTCCATGATTATAGTGATTAGGATTTAGATTGTATTTACTTATTTTGTATCCTTATTTAGCCCATAATCATTGTAAATTTACTTTAGCAAAACCTAAACCTCAAGTGTATATATATACGAGGAAAAGGAGGAAGAGATACAAATGAAAAGCATACTTTCATCCACTTACGCTTCATGGTATCAGAGCCATCTGCGTAACCTCATATTATACAGCTTCTTGAACATATCCCTCTCACCCGAAACCCACTTCAAATGGCAGATGATATCCCCAAACTTCCATCACCCGAAACTGAACCAAATAGCTAACCCATCATTCAATATCAAAACGAATCTACCCATTTTAACCCCGGCATCATTCTGAATGAAGAGAATTATGATGTC
>JAOQMQ010000005.1:5989815-6002113 GCA_027563845.1 Erythroxylum subrotundum | reverse complement strand
TGTTTGTATGATGCATGAATTGGGCGAACCATCGATGATGGTTCCTCACTGAGTTCGCAAAAACTCACCAAAATTTTACATCTATTTTTCAGGTCTTGAAGAATACCCCGTTTGGCACAGGAGTATGTCTACTGTAGGCAAGTGAAGGATAAAGGTCGGGATCAGTTCGCGTCGGCATTAGTATCTCATAATTGTATTTTGAAATCTCTGTAAATGATACTTTGTATTCATAATGGGCCAATATGGTTCTGTTATTTGTACATAGAATGATTATCCCAATAAAATTGCATTAGGCCCAATTACCGGGAATATCATGTATGCATGTACAGTTATTTCATGTGCACAGATTTCACTGTTTACTAGTATAAGTATGCATGGACAACACTAATAAATCCTTATCAATCTCATCCTATGCCAATTTACTATTTTACCCTTCCTGTCGGGGGTGGGATGTTACACATGCACCTATGGGTGGGTGGTTTTCCAACGACACTGTCGATATTCTGGTGGTTGTCATCACCTCCTAATTGCTTATGTGGATTTGGTTTTTGGTTTTGGTAAGTGGAGGTAAATGTTTTGGATAGATTAGAACGTGATAAGGTTTTACGGTAAAGAGGGCTTTGAGGTTTGGAAACTAACTAGGCTCTAATAACATGTAAGATTCAAAGAATATTTTAACTGAGGGCTTGATTCTAACTCAAGACCCTTTTAGCCTTTATATAGAACTAATTACATAAGGAAAAGATCTTAGGAATAAAAAGGAAATCACACAATAAAGAGGGAGATCATACTCTCCCTAATACATAGATATTTCCTAACATCTAATATAGATATTTCCTAACAACTTCCTAATCCCTCAATAAGAGATTCCAAATCTCCTCATAAAGGGAGCATCTTTCATCCGTCAATCACAATTCTTGTTGATCCTCACCACAGCCCCCTAGTTATAACACTTGAGAATGACCCTTCTATAGCTCTTAGACTAAGCCAGACTGAGACCTAAAAATACACCCTACAACTCTACTTTAAAGTCAAAGCAATAACCCACAAAACCATAGAAACTTGTTATAAAATTGTCGTGCTCATCCCTCAACACCTCTATAACACAATCTTAGCAACCCTATCACAATTTATTTTAACCCAACTAGGAGGAGGAGGAGCCTAAGCTATAGAAAGAATAGATATATAACCATACTTTTTTAAGGTTAGGAGAGAAGCCACTTGAGAATTTCTCTGAACATGACAATGATAGTCATAGCAACCTTATTGGAACATCCATCACGGTCATCAAACAATTATCGGTACCAGCTCATCCAAAATTTTCAGCAAGTTAAACCGAAAAAGATATGCCAAGATCCTGGGTTGTTCATAAGGTTTATATCTAACTATTCACGAAAAGGTGGCCTCCAAAAAGGGATATCCCTGCTGCTAGGAATTAACTCCTCTCATATAGCCAGCACCCATTTACTTTCACTGAGAGCATGCTCACATTATTCCTTAACTGGACTACACCACTCACATGTTGGTGTTCAAGCAGCAGATCTACGAAAGCACAATCCTTAAACTGCAAGCTTTTCATTTCGAGCCATCCAGAGATAAGTTTGAACCCGACAAAGACCAAGCCACCTCCACACCAGACACCACCTTGAATCAGAGAGGTCATATACTTTATTCAGTAAAAAGTTAAAAGTAGATTTCACAAAGAATAGCCTCGACAATGAGTCGCTCCATCGCAAGAGATCCATCCCTTTTTAAACTGAAGGAGGGTGAATATCTTTAATGCAGTTCACAACTTGTCAAGAAAAAAGCTCTAAAGAAGTTCCACATCCCAATCTCCATTACACAAACAAACTCAACAACTGAGCATTATAGCAAAACATTGGGAATGAGAGAAACAACATATTTTGCAAAGCTTTAAAACTAAGAATCCAATGTGGCAAGGACTTGTAAGATTAATGTGGCAAGGGTGAATCTTATTGCCATTGAAAGCATTTTTTGTTTTCCGTTGCGACAAACGAGTTTTAACTTTTTTTTTTTGTTACATGGGAAAAAAGACAAAACAAAACAATAAAACACACCACCCTAGTCCGCACACCCCGCTAGCGAAGGGTTCTGCGGTAGAGTGCTCCTTTCATATCTTGTTGGAGGAAGTCCAAAATGATCATTGACAGCTCCTGGATAAACTGCAGTCCTGGTCTAGAGCATGAGTAGCCAATCGATCAGCACACTGGTTCCCTTTTCGGTAGATGTGCTAAAGTTACACCTCCCATACTCGATGAGTTAACCCTCAGATACTTGCCACCAAGGAATTGTGGTTAGTCATTACTATATTCGACGAAGAAAGAATATTGATGACCTCCAGAGAATCTACTTCCACGAAAACATGGCGATAACCAAGCGCCCATACCAGCATTAGACCTGAGTGCACTCCCCATAGTTCGGCGTCTAGAGGCGAGCCCGTACCAATATTATGAAGGAATCCACCATACCAATGATCTTGGCAGTCCCGAATTAATCCACCAGCTGTAGCAAGGCTGGACCCTTGTTTCACCGCCCCATCAGTATTTAATTTGACCCATCCGACCACTGGTTTGGCCCAGCCCACTAAATTAACCAACCGTAGGCCCTGTGTCGGAAACACACTACATTCCATAGCTCAAGCCCGTATGATCCATCCAACGTAAGTCATAACTATGGTATGGTCGTCGATCGGCCAAATAAAGTCGTTCTAAAAAATGCTTCTATTCCGCCATTTCCATAAAAACCAATAAGTGACTCCAAAAATTGTGGCCCACTCGGCCTGCTTCCATTGTGATTGTTGCTGAAGGTTGATTAGAATGAGTTTTAACTTTATCAATGATATAATAATAGGCTTCCTTATTTGCACACCCTAAATGAAGTGGCACTCTGAGATGACACATTTCGCTTTGTTAAGCGATTGAATTCGCCACTTGCCCTTGGCCATTCTTAGAGAAACAAATAGAAAATTTTGGGAAGTTTACAAGATGTCATAGATCTTGCAAAAGACTAGGATGCAATTAAGAATGACGTCCATCTAGTGCTCTGAAGCCTATGCAAAAAGCAATAAATCGTTAGCAAAAAACAAATGAGATAAAAGAATCATCCCTTTAAGCATTTAACCAACTTTCAAGCTCCTTCACTCATAGTTTGATCAATAACTTGTGACAATTGTTCCATACATAAAACAAACAAATAAGGTCAGAGAGAGTCTCTCTATCTCAACCCCCTAGAGGATTTGAAAAAAGAAGATAAGTTTCCATTCCAAAAGATCTGAAATTGGAGAGTAATAAGCGTTCTCATGATCAAATTGCATAGATCAATGGGAAATGAATCGCCATCGGCACTTTATAAAGAAAACTCCAAGTAACCTTGTCATAGGCCTTAGCAAGATGCACCTTTAAAGTCATCAAGCCCTTCTTGCCTCTTTTTCTTATATAAACAATTGATCATTCATGGGCCATCATTATATTATGTTCAATATGCCTGTCCGGAATGAAACTAGCTTGAGTCAAGGAGATATTATATCATCAAGGAATGATTTATCATTATCTTTAGTGCCAATTTGTGCTCAAGCTTATGAAATGACTTTAGATAAAATACGCCAGGTAAAGTATACAAACATCCACTTTAATTTTATTAATTTTATCAAATTTCATTAATTTTACTCGGTTCATTTAGTTTAAAGTTTTTGACATTTATGTGTATTTAAAATTTTAAAAAATTAAGATTTTTTATCTTTTGTTAATTCTCTAAAAGCAGGCGCTGGTTATACCTTACCAGCTCTACTAGCAATGCGCTGGGTCAGACCGGACCCCTCCCATCTTTGATCTGGGCCTAACCACTTAACTTAGGATTGTCCGCCCGAACTTGTGTCTAACTAGGTTAGGGGTGGCTAGGCCTGACTTTTTATTTTTTAAACAAACTTTTAAAACCAAATTTTTTTTGCAATTGCCTGTTGGGGCGGACAATTTGAGATCGAGACTCAGTCAACTTGAATCTAACCTGTTAATTTTAGGTGAGTCGGGTCTGATTGGGCCGAGATCGAGCCTAATTGCCAAGCCTTCGGCATATCCCACATCAAAAATTAGAAAACCCAGAATTTATAAACAAATAAGTCCTATTATTGCATCTTTGATTAAGACAAATGGACAAAAATAGTAAGAATTAGATCACTGAAAGTTTTGGAAAGCATTGTTAGATTACTGAAAGTTTTGGAAAGCATTGTATGGCTCCTGTGAAGCTTTATCAATCCATACACTTCTTATCAGTTCCTGTAATTTTGTCACCATAATTGTTTTCTTTTCGCTTCCAAAATAATTGTTATTTGTTTGACTTTCTTGCTCAATTATTTTCTCCCTAAAATCATAATTCTCTTGAACCTATTTATTTAATTATGATAGTGATACCTTCAAAGCATGCGTCCAATATCTAAAGACCAAATTCTATGTTTTTGTAAATCAATTCTTACCATATTCTATTAAATTTTATCTACATATTTATGTGAGACCTATATAAATATGTGAATAAAATTAACATTCTTTCAAGCACAAAAATTTGGTATGCAATGTCTATGGCCTTATCAAATGAGAACAAATCTCCTGTGCCTGATTCTCAGTATCACTATGTGCTCATTGAATCCCATCCGTCTATTAATTAATCGGGTAATGTCTATGACCTTATCAAACGGGATCAAATCTCTTGTGCCTGATTCTCAGTATCATCCTATGCTCATTAAATCTCATCCATCCATTAATTATTCTGGCACAGCCTCCTTATGCCCTTGTCAAACCCTCAATAGAATATTAAAATATTAAATATCTAGCCCATAGAGATATGGGAAAACTAGCCAACTTGCGATCAAAGTAGTGATGCCTACTTGATTGATTGAAGTTATCTTGGAATATGAATTATTATACTTGAGACAAAATAGGCCACCCCTTTTTAAACCTTTAAGTCCTTGTCAAGGAGACTTCGTTGATCATCCATCAATCACGACCACAACATGTTATAGCTTTTGTTTTTCCAGATATTATCTAACCCATTTTCTCTAATTGCCACAGGACCGATCGCTTATAGGGACTTCAGATTTTTCGTGCCGTGAGGAAGATTTGTGTGATCTTTCAGTAAAATTTCCAAGTCAAGTTTTTATATTCAAACCTTATCAAAATGTTAATCCCGTCTTTTATCATCACATTAACAAGTTATTTGCACTAGAATATCAATCTCATAAATTTACTTTAAAAAAATTTAAATATCTTTACCTCTTCTGCTTTATTATGATGATTTTTTAACACAAAATATGCACTTTGATAATTTAAAACTAATATTTAGAAAGTTAGATTTAATTGAATAATTAAAATTAATTTCAATATGAATAATATAATTATTTGATTTAAAAATAATTCAAATATTAATAAAAATAATCAAATTTATTATGTATTTTTCATTGAACTCAATTCAATGGAATAGAAAGAATTAGAATACTCGATTTAGACGATTAAATGCAGTTATAACCAATATTTTAAAATTAAACTGGAAGTTAAACTAGTAATGTAAGAAATTTAAAGTTTAAAAAGTTCAAATAGTATTAGACCGTCGTGATATTGATGTTTAATTAAAAATAAATTTTTAAATGAAAATTAATTGATTTATTTTGATTTGTAAGACTTATTAATTAATAAAAATTGACTGATTAATTAATAAATTGTTTTATTTTAACAACAAGAATTATTAAAGTAAATCGAACTAAAAAGTTGAAAACTGAATGAAAAAATTGAACAGTTCAAAGTTTTATAGTTAAATCGGCTTGGTTGAATTTTTTAATCATTAATTATAAGAAGCATTTTATTAGAATTTGGTTTTATCCACGAGGTGTTCTAGGAGGGTCTCAATTGTGGGAAGACACCTTTAAGTCATCCACACCCAGACTAATTTTCGCTCGCATCGGATGAACCGTAAGAGGTAAAGTGCTGGCCAAACAGATTTCTCTATTCTCAGGGCTCGAACTTAAGACCTCTAATTAAAGGATGAGAGTGCTGAACTACTCACATAAACCATGTTTGGTTGATTATATTTTTCTTTACATACCAAAAAGTTGAACATCAAAATTCAAGATCGTGAAAGCGGCAAATATCTCTTGTTGGATACAGGCCAATCTTGGGAAAGGGTACGAAGGGAACTTATCCAGGACCTACTCTGCTGAAGAGCAAAATATGGCTCACTCTCTATTTTTATAAAGATCAAAATGAGACGAAATAAAACTCAGTCTGAACACTTATGAAGGGCAAAATGAGGCAAATTTTCTTAGTTTTTTTTCTTTACATTTTTTCATTTTGTTTTCTTAATTTTTAAGACAAAAATTAGTGTAACCCATTAAATTCTTCATTTATCTTACAATAAAAAGCTTAAGATGGTCTCTTTATTAATAAAAATATATTTTTAAACTTTGCATATTTATATATGATCGATTTATTGAATTTTTTTTATTTTACCCGAAGAATATAAAACGTTAAGAAGAGCGGTATTGGTTGGATAAATAATTGGAAGATTATATTTTGTAAGTCAGCAAATTTGTGGTCTTTCGATAATATTTTAGGAAAGCATCTTTTAAAATTTTTTCAAAATATCTTTTGAAAACATATAATTTAATAAACACCATTCATTCGCTTTCTGCTGCTCTATAAAAATACCATATATTCGCTTTCATATAATTTCATTGGAGTAAACAAATAAGGCCAGTGGTGCGTGACCAAAACCAGCTTCTGGCGAACTGGATACCCAATGGCCCAAAGTTCTCGTCCGTTCCGTACTATCATGAAAGCCTTAAAAATATTACATAAACTGCCAAAAATGACGCTCAAAGATAACCCATAGTTGATTTCTTAAACGTTCCCGTTTATGTAAGCTGCTTTCAGTAACTAGAAGAAAATATTATAAACATTTTACAATTTATAAAAATAATGTTAGTAGTTAATAACTAATTTTGATCTCATATTTATATTATAAATACTATTTTATAATTTAATAATTACAATAGTATGCTCACTATTCACTAAGAGGTTTTAATTTTTTAAATATAACAATATTTTAATTTATTTAAGATATTATTTTCTTATAATTATAACTGAATACAGCATCAACAACCTTATCCTCCAATCTGACACGTTGCAAACGTGCCCTTGAAAAAGCAGCGTCCTTGATGTGTGAGCCATCTCAAATTATCCACCTAATTATTGCCACGTGTTGCGTTTACACGTCAGTTTTTGTTCTATTTCCCTCGATAATGTTAATTTTACACATCAACTCTTCATCTTTCGCTGTTTCTTATAGCTGTTGCCCAAGTTTTACAGCTGTAACGTGTTACGTTACAGTCCGAGTAGTGCTTATTTTATTTTTTATGAGAAGAACATTACAATCTTCACGTGGCCAACCGTGTATCTCTTAGATCTAACTAACAGTCAAAATGATCCAATTCCAATCATGTTTAATCAAAGTCATCACCAATCAAAATCAAGAAAACGTGCCAAAGTCATTTAAATGTTTGAAACTTTCAACCCAATATTTGATTTCTATAAGCATTAGGTCTGGACTTCTATAGTCTGAATCTGTTATAAGACTAAGACTCCCAACAACCACTTGTATTTTTTAAAAAAAGTCTAATAATACATACTCTTATTATTAATTAATATAATTATTTAATAAAATTTTATAATTTATTTTTAAATATATAACAACTTATATTAAAACAATTTGATAAAATGTATTAAATATATATAGTAATATTTTCAAATTGCTTATTCTATTTCGAAACTACATAATTTTAGGTATTATAAGAGCCAAAATTGCAATTTACAAAAGAAGGGAATTATTCGAATATTCGAAAGAGAAAATTCAGCAGACTTGTGCGTAATGTTCTCCAGTTTAGGACTAAACAACAAAAGAAGAGCAAACCTGTGGATAAGGACACATATTGGCCACATCATATCAACATTCTTCCCTCTTTAAATAGTCCCTCTCCCTCTGCGTATATCAACACTCACCTGTTCTTTTCTTCATCACATTTCATCATTGCTATTTTATCCTATTCTTCCATTGTTATAACTTCAACCTTCTCACAGTTCTGTTCTCCCAAAAAAAGAACGTTCCTTTTTAAGACAAAACCCTCCCTTTTTTTAAGTATAAAACAGCTGGGTATTTATCGGATTTGTGAATCCATCATTTGGGTGTTGTAAATCTGGTTTTTTTGGAGAGGAAAATGGCGACTTGCGGTGTTGGGATCGTTGGTGGGAATGGGTCTGCGGGGTCTTCGTCGACGTGGTTTCAGATCAAGAATAAGAAGAAAAAGAATATGACGAGAAACAGAGTTATGTTTGTTTGTGCTTCGTCTTCTGTAATGGACCCTTATAAGACACTTAGGATCCAACCAGGTGCCTCTGAGTCCGAGGTCAAGAAGGCTTTCAGACAACTCGCGTTACAGGTTCAATACCCTTTTCCTTAATTTTCTCTATGTATCAGGATTTGTGAGTCGTTTTATTGTTCTTTACTATGAGAGGTTTCGCTTATGGTTTGTTTGTTTTTTTTTTCCGTTTGTGTGTTTCAGTATCATCCAGATGTTTGCAGAGGAAGCAATTGCGGTGTTCAGTTTAATCTGATCAACGAAGCTTATGATGTAAGTTATATTATCTCTTCGTTTCTCAATTGATTAAATCATCCGTAGAAATCAGACATTGATGAATGTTACGAGAACAATGAAAAGAAGACGAACATTCAACGTTTGGTATAAACTAATTTTGTTAGTTGGATTGATCACTTTCTAAAAATAGTTGTTTATAGGATTGTGTTTTGGTGAATTTAATATGCTTCCGAACTTCAGTTGTGGGGTATGCATAGTCATGTAGGTCTGCAGGTAGGAATCCTAAGGAACCTAAATGAGATAATGACCCACCACCATCGTTGAGTTGTATCACTGGATCAATGTTTCTGTGGTAGGAATGCAAGACCTTAAGATGCTTTAATTGAAGATTAAACAGTTGACGTGAAACCTAACTTCTTCTTCCTTGATGTTTAACCAATGTTGATTCTGATAAGAAAAGGTTAGAGAAGAATTGATGAATGCAGTGGGTAAATTTTGGTGACTTTGAGCAATAATAGACTTTGCAAAAGGTGGCCAATTGGCACCGATGATGTTCTGTAGGACACACCTAACCCTACCATTGATGTTTTTCAATGGGATATCAATCACTCATTTTTGGCCCTGAGTCTTATCATAGACTCTTTCCTGAGTAAAGCTGAGCGTTTTGATTATGTGGGGAACATTGTGGCGTCCTCGTCACGAAACCATTTATCATCCTGTCTATTAGAGGATTGTCTTCATGTGTTTTAGTTGTTGATGTGAGGTTTCACCCAAAAAAAGGGTCACTATTGTCTTTTTCTCTTATTAATTCAGGACATTTATCCTTCAAATATTCATTACTTTGTAGGTAACTTCACTTCTAATTGAGATTTATTATCTGTGTGTAGATTGTGATGAGTAATTTGAGAGGTGATTCTGAAGCTAGTCAAATGTACGAGACGTATGATGAGGGAATCGACGAGCCGATGAGGGGAATGAACGATCCAGATTGGGATATGTGGGAAGAGTGGATGGGTTGGGAAGGAGCTGGAATTCGTGACTATACATCTCATATTAATCCTTACATTTAAACTTGAACAAGACTTGTAAAGCCTGTTGTGTGTATTACTAAGTTAAAGACTTGATACCCCCACATCTTTGAGAAAACCCACTTTTGGTGATTTTCTTGTATATAGAGGATAAGATGTTGGGGGATAAATTTGTGAATTTCATCTCTACTGTACAGAAGCTGAAAACACTAGTGGGGCAAAGGTACCAAATCAATACCTTGCTCATTCATGGTGTTGAATGTGAATTTTCAATTCGTTTCCAACTGAAATGTTCAACCTTCAAGCATAGACTTTGCACCTTCATCTGAAAACAATGTGTTTGAAGAGAGACTTTAATGCTTCTAGTTGGAGTTTATTGACTGGTTCGAACTGAAAGCTTGAGTTATGCTAATTTAGAAAGCTGTGATTCCCACCCAACAGAAGGAAATAAAGAACTCCAAATAAATGTGTTGAAATCGCTGACCAAATTTACTTTGGGTTCAGAGCTTGGAATGCTTATACCTTAAAACTCCATCTAGCCATAAAGAAAGACGTCAGAAATCTCATAGCATTCAAAGCAGAAAACTCCATTAAACCGAGGATCCGAAGCAGAATGGAGGGAACTGTCCAGAAGCTAAAGAAACGTGATAACGAATGATTGAAAGAGGTGAAAGCAGCAGAGTCGAAAAAAATCCCAACAACAAACTAGAAATTAAAGGTTACACTTTTGCTTTTCTTTTTTACAAATTGTAATCTTAATTTTAAAATAAAAATAAAAACATATTCAATTATTAATATTAATATAGTTATGCTTTTATTGTTGACCATATTAAATATACAATAAAAAATAGAAATAAATTGACTGTACGATAACTTCAATCTTTTAAATTTTTTTATTAATAAACAAGTAAATAAGCTAAAATTTTGTAATATTTTATGTGTGAACAAATATTTTTTTATTATATATTATTTAAAACTATATATCTTAAAATGGCTTTATTTAATATATTTTATTGATTAGTTATTAAAATTAAATTTTTTATTTTTATTTTTAAATATAATTATAAATATTATCAATAATTAAATTAATCTTAATTAAATACTAAATAGTATGTATTTTATTAATAATAAAATTAAATTGCAAAAAAATAGAAAGTAAAAATAATTCTTATAATTTTCATAAAATTTAAAATATAATTAAATTAAAAGCTCAATGAAATAAATTTCTTACTAAATTAAAAAAATAAAATCTTAAACAGAAACTATTTATCTATTAGATAAAAAACGATTGTGTAAGGTAAAATCTAGCCTACAATCTATTTATCTGTTTTCATCCCATATTTTAAATAAAAAATTCGTAATATAATTTTAAATAAAAAATTTGTACTGATTTTGTCTTTGACGAATTATATATACATTATTAAATATTTATAAATCAGCTTATGTTAGAAAAGTTATTGTACTACCAAAATCTTTAAAAATGACAAGAACCTCAATTGCAAGGAGACCCTGGGGAGCTCTCCCACGTCACTCTTTTATTTTTTTTGGGTCCAGTTCTTGTTGCAGTGTTACTTTCGTGATTAATTAGGATAGGGACTGAAAAGAAAAATGAGTGGCCGGAGTAAATTGCTCATTCACCAACTAGCCGCTACATTATAAGACCATGGTGGTAGGTAGGGGAAGAAGCTAGACATAATAAGCGAGTACGTTACTTCTGAACTGCTGTAAACGTAATCATCGAGGTTAAAGGTAAAAATGGACGACGTTACGGTACTGTACTATTACGTGAAAGACTGGAAGCCTCCAGTTTCCTCGAAAATTTTTAACCAGTTACGGTGGAGATTTCTTGTCTTGTCTTCGTTCAAATCGAGCCAAGGACTTGACTTGGGAGAGTGATCTGTGAGATTTTTTTAACTGGGTGGACAATAATTAATTATTATCCATTACTTATATTTTTTTATTGGGTGGATAATGATTAATTATATTTTTATTAATTTTAAATAATTTATAAATAAAGCTATATAATTTGATTCGATAAAGATAATAAAGTAATCAAATAAATAATTTTAATTAATAGGCTAAATTTTAAGGAAAAAATGAACTTCAATCAATATAGATCGGACCTATATTGAACCCGTAAGGAAGAAGCCTGATATAAATGTTATATATAATAGATTAAGGGGCTGTTTGTTTCTTTTTTTTTTCGTTTTTTTGTTGTCGTTTTTGTAAAAAGAAAAACAGTTAAGTAAAATGTGTTTGACTTGTTCTATTGCGATTTTTTGTTTCTGATTTTACAGAAACCAGAAAACATCATTTATCTGAATTTTGACAACATGTTTTCTTTGACAGAAAACCAACATATCCCTGCTTTCTATCTCGAATAATAATAATAATAATAATAATAATAATAAAGTACATATTTTTAATAATAATTAGTAATTAACAATTAATAATTATTAATAATAATAATATTATTATTAAAAATAAGCTAATTAATTTGGTATAATAAAATTTATAATAATATTAATAATATTAAAAATAGTAAGTAGAAAATTTATAACAATAATTAATAATAATAAAATAATTAATAATAATAATAATAATAAATTAATAATAA
>JAOQMQ010000005.1:5974856-5989715 GCA_027563845.1 Erythroxylum subrotundum | reverse complement strand
TAATAAGAATAATAAAATTAAGAATAATAATAATAATAATAATAAATAATCATAATAATAACTTATTAAAAATTAATAATAAGAAGAATAACTTATTAAAAATTAAAATTAATAATAATAATAATAATAATAATAATAATAACAAAACCAAATATATTTTTATTTTCAGTTTTTTATTAGAAATCTCAATCAAATAAGTTTTTGTTTTCAGCTTTTATATTGCAAATCTCAATTAAATAAGTTTTTATTTTTTAAAGAAAAAATAGAAACTAAAAACAAGAAACAGAAACTAAAAATAACAACAGAAAAATAAAAATGGAACCAAACGGCGTGAAATCTCCCGGCTTATTCAGACGTTCACATATATACAGAAACCTACGGTAAGGTTTTAATATGTTACGGTGAGCAATTGTCATAAAGGTAATATCCTCTCTCATTGTGGATGCCATTGCGTTTCAAGCTGCTGACATGTTTCTCTCTGCGTTGGAGACTTTTGGGACCATTCTTCATCACAGAGTGCCGGTCTATTGTGTAATATCCTTCTCTCACTGTGGAGACCATTATGTTTCAAGCAGCAGGAATTTGACATGTTTTTCTCACGTTGGAGGCTTTGGGACCATTGTTCATCACTCATGTGAAACTTACAAGTGTCCTAGGCCTGATGTGAAAGATGTTTGTACCATTATAATAAAAAAAAAATCTTTAAATAATATATAAAAGTGCAACATAAATAGAATTATTATTATTATTATTTATTAACACAACAACATTTATACCATTAAATAAAGTAATATTGTTGTAAATATAAGGGTATGAAATTTTTTTTATTAGAATCGTAAAACTACTATTTTCAAAAACATGTTGATATATATATCAAGAATGAAATACTAGCTACTTTATCGTGACCTCAATTTAATTAAGACAAATAATATAATTCAAAAATTAACAACACAATGATTCAATTCTTTTTATGAACAAATTCAGAAAAAATAAAAATAAGCAATTAGTCTCAACAAAAAAGAAAACAATACGATATACAAAAATATTAAATTAAGGAAATTTGTCACTTGATATTTTTCATGTTGATATGTATGTTTTGGAGGTATAGAAGATTTCTTTCTTGATTTACTAGGTGCAATCAATTAGCAAAGCATGTCTATGTCAATAGTGTTACATGCCCAAGGCGAGATTGAATGAGGATAACATTTGTTTCATCATTTCTTCTCTCGTCATATTATTTTTCTTTATGCTAGATTCTTTCACACCTCTTCCAAAAAGTTTATTATGTCCGGGTCTTATCATTCCTATATCAACCACAACTTCATCAAGCTTTTGACTATTATTTTTCTTTTGCGCTTCTTCAATGCGAACCTAGAAAAGAAAATTTGTAGTCACACTAATGAATGCAAGCACCATATATAATTACAAAAAACCTGCTTTAATTCCAATTATACTAGAAATAACTCATTTTGATAAGAAGAATAAATCAACAATATAAAAAACAAATGAAATGGAATCAGAAACACATAAAATAAGCAATAAATTTAGGCATAACAACAAAAGTAGCAACAATATAGAAAAATTATTACAAGACAAACATTACTCACAATTTTCTCCCTTATAGCTTTAGTAGATTGCTTGCACCTTTTCAGGCTTTCTTTTATAACTTGCAAGATGCTTTTCAGCATAATAGAGTGGAGTTTTATCCTCTCTTTCATTTTGCCGTGCATCGAAACAATTGTTAATTATAATTTAGAAAATTTAAACAGTTTCTTGATAGATTATAATTCATTGAAGAAATTACCAACTTAGCATAAATACTCGCAAAGCTCTTAAGACTAATTGTGTGCATTTCAGTTTGTTGTTTTCTATTTTGAATATTTATTTTGGCAATTTGCTACACATTTAAGCATTATATTATTTAGATATTATGTAATAATTTGTAAAAAGTACTAATAATTATCATACCTTTACATCTGAGTGGTTCCAATAAGAAATGAGCTCCTTAAAGACTTCTTTGCTTATGTAGTTGGGACGATTACCCGTTCTTTCTGCATCTGTCGTATACTGTTTGAAATGCTTTTGCTTCACTTTAGACTTGTAATGTCTCCATATATCTCCAACATTTTTCATAGTCCATTATTTACCTTCTAATGGTATACTATATCTCTTCTGTAATGTAATAAATATTCATTTAAATTTCATAAATCAAAATTTAAAGGAGTAACAAGATAATGATTTCTTACATTAACATATTCCTAAATAGGTTATTTGAGAATCTTTCGCTAATTAACATGGTTTAAAAGTACAAAATTTTGTTTACAAGCCACAGTACCTAAGAAAAGTGTGAATTTAGTTAACATCTTCTCATCATGACCAATTACTTGATTAAGCATTAAAAAATTGGTTTTTATTGTTCCATGGATCTTGCATGAATCTCTTTGAGCAAAGTTGGACCTCTCGCCTTCTTCTTCACAAATTCTATATTCAAGATAATTATTAATGTTAGTATATAGAAGAGAAATTATTTAAATAATATAATAATATATGATTGCCTTTGCATCGAGAACTAGCAATTTCTGCCATATCCATGCTTATATTATATCCATTTTCTTCTACTGCATCTTCATGTGGTTCATATTGTTGTTCCATAATTGTAATTCTTAGTTCTTTCTACCTTAGAAAAGTAGACTATTTTTAAACACAAGCTCTACCTGGAAATGCCTCGTAAGTATCTTAAAATATATTTCACTACTTCCTAGTTAACTTTCCTTGGATTGAGTACCTACTCACCAACCCAATAGCTTGTGTGATATTCGGTCTTATACACATCATTGCATATATATCAAAGAACCAACTGCAGATGAGTATATGATAGAAAACATTCCATCTTTCTCCTTTTTCGTTGAAGGATATGCATGCTTGCTCAGCTTAAATTGAGGTGTTAGTGGCATGCTTATTGGCTAAACATGTTTCATACTGAACTTTTCTAATTCTCATGCAATATAGCTCTCTTATGACAACCATTGTTTTCTACTTTTCTTATACAGAGTTATTTCCATGTCCAAAATTTGCTTTACAGAGCCCATATCTTTCATATCAAAAGATTTTGATAAGTTCTCCTTCAGTTTGTGGATTATTCCATCATTTTTTAACCACAATCAACATATTATCAATATATATAAGAAAAATAATGAAGATCCCCAGTGAACTTCTTAAAATGCACATAGGGATTGGAAAAAGCTTGCTTATAACCATTATAAGTCATAATTGCACCAAACTTTCAATACCACTATCTTGGTACCTGTTTCAACCTATATAAGCTATTATTCAACTAGCAAACTAGATTCTCCTTTTCCTTAACTTTAAATCCTTCTAGTGGCTTCATGTATCTCTTTTTCCAATTTTCCATATAAGAAGGTTGTTTTAACATTTAGTTGTTTGAGTTCAAGGTCCAAACTGGTAGTTAAACTCAACAAAGTTTGAATTGAAGTCATCCTAAGCATCGCTAAGAAGATTTCATCAAAGTCAATCCCTTTCTTTTGGTTGAATCCCTTCACCACTAATCTTGTTGTATACTTTACCAGTTTGTCACCATCTTTATTTATCTTGAATATCCATTTATTCTTCAATGCGTTCTCGCCTTTTGGAAGTTTCATTAGCTCATAGGTTTCGTTCTTCTTCAACGAATACATCTCCTCCTGCATAGCTATAGGCCAAATATCCTTAACTTCATGTGACTTTACCTTTTGTACAATTTCAAGCTCCCTCTTAGTAGTAACTAGAAGGTATTTAGAACTTAAATACCTTGTAGAAGACATTTTCTCTCTAGTCGACCTTCAAAGTTGAACATTTTCTACCATTGTACCAGGTTGCTTCCCCTTCTCATTATTCTCACCAGCCTCATCTACAACATCGTCTGGATGTAGCTTATGTAGTTCATCATTATAAGGTTATTCCTGATAACTAACATCAAGTGCCTGCTCATATTCTTCGTTGCCTTATATGTGGGCTGAATGCTGATTAATAGAAGGCGAAATAGGGGAATATCAATGGCATAGTAAGATGAACTACCGAGAGTAGTCATACCTCTTTTAATGAAGTCTGCACCTATCTCATGATCATAGAATACTATGTCAATAAAGTCTGCACCTATCTCATGATCATAGAATACTATGTCTTTGCTTTTGGTGACTTTTTGCTTTTCTAGATTACAGAGTCCAAATCCAAACTTTTCATCTCCATAACTAAAAAATATGCAAGGAAGTGCCTTTGAGTCAAGTTTTTGTCTTTGCTCCTTGGGCATATGTTTAAACACCTTACATTCAAATACCCTCAGATGTTGGTATGAGGGGTCTTTCCCTTTCCCTGTCTACACTCTCTCGGAAATCTCAAAATCTAAGGGAATTGATAAAGCTGTATTGATTAAATAACTAGTCGTTCTAATTACTTCACCCTAGAACATCTTCGGTAGCTTGGACATTTTTATTCTCCCAATAACACTATTATGTTGTGAAGTAATAGGTTCTATCTTCTCTTGTCCAATGTCATGTGCCACATAATAATCTTCAAACTCCTTAAAGGTATATTCTCTTCTATTGTCTATTTGCGGACACTTCAGTTTTATATTAACTTCCCTTTTTATCATGATGATGAAACTTCTAAAAAGTTTAAAAAACTTGGTTCTTTTCTCTCAACATGTAGACCCAAGTTCTTCTTGAGACATCATTAATAAATGTAATAAAGTATTACCTCCTAATGATTCCTCTTCATAAGACCGTAAACATTTGAATGCACTGTCCCCAAATTTTTCATCTTTCTTATAGATCTCTTATTGGAAGAGACTCTATACTGCTTTCCAATTAAACAATGATTGCATTAATTAAAAGAAAGAACAGTATTGGCCAGGATAAGAGATTTATTGGCCATTAGTTTGATTATTTTCTCATTCATATGCCCCAATCGTTGATACCATAGATTTGGAAGAAGTATTTTCTTCAACTGTATACACTTCTCTACCAATTACCCTTAAATGTATCTTGTTCAATGAGTAACATAACTCTTCTCTGGCAATTGTTATTGCTTCCTTATATAATTTTCACTTTTTGTTTCAGAATGCTTGCTGAAATTCTTCTTAGTCTAACACATATTTTGATAAAAAATTAAATCATAAGTTAAGGATATGCATACATCTCTTAAAATTGGTAAGCATTTGACGTTAGTTTGGATCTAAATGTCACCATACTTACAATCTTGACAAAACTTTGATTTTTCATCTTTACCCTCCTAAAGTCTTCCCTCCTATAATTTGAGATACTCTCTCTTTGGAGCATAGTGATAAGAGGCTCTTGTAACAACTAGCCACTCAGAACCTAAATTACACACGTGGAAGCATTCACAAGTTTCACAAATCAGTGATTCTTCATCATCTATGCTTGAAGCTATTATAGTTGTATTTTTATCATCCTCATCGTTTACATGATCTTGCTTTTTAAATCCTTATTCCACTTGTAGTAGATTTTTAATGTGTCTTGTTGGTGTAATACAGACATGTCTTCGCCTCTCTGTCACATGGTCCACTTACATGCTCTTATGTACTTAGGACATCAGTGTGTTGTTTAACACGACCGTGCATGTCTTTGGCTCTTGTCATTCACCCATATGCATTTACAATTACCTACGCGGTTTTCACATATGGTCATATATGATGGGGACAAAGACGTGTCTCATCTTATACTGCCATGTAGGTCATCATCCAATTTATACACATTCAGAGTCTTTACCCATGTAAGTAAAGGATACAGGCATGTTGTACTTTACAGGAACGTCTCTCTCAAATATGGCTTCAAATCATCACTTATTCGTCTTGACTTCATTTGTTCATCATTTCAATGATTTGTAAGCATATCTAAAATTATTGAAACTCACTTTTACCAATAAATAGAACTGGATATACAACAATACGTTCTTATAGATGGACTTGTCAAGAGGTTCACTTATAGTAAGCTTGAGAAGGCCACAAATAGACAGAGATGACAATTTTTAACTCATAAGCTTAAATTTAGTTGTTTTCAATTGGTTGATTTAGACAAACTCGAGGTTCAATTATTCTAAACAGGACAACATCGTTTTACTTAGAAGAGTTAGATCTTGAGTAAGCTTAGATCTAGACAACCATATCTGATTTAATAAACAAATAAATTATTATATATTTTTATAGGACAACCCACCCTACAAATAGATTCTCGCCAGAAATAGGAAGAGGTGGATCTGGGGTGATATAGAAAGGAGTTTTAAACGAAGGAAGTGTTGTAGCTATTATGCTATTAAATGAAGCTAACCAAGGAGAAGAAGAGTTTCTAGCGGAGGCGAGCACAATAGGGAGAATCAACCACATGAACTTGATTGCCATGTGAGGATTTTGTGCAGATGGAAAGTATAGACTTCAGTATATGAATATATGGAACACGGTTCATTATCTGATAACTTGCTCATTTGATTGGCACAAACGGTTTGCTATTGGAGCTACAATGGGCTTAGCTTATTGGCCTTATTTGTACGAGGAATGCCTGAAGAGGGTACTACACTGTGATGTCAAGCCTCAGAACATATTATTAAACTCTAGTTACCAACAGCGACTTGCAGATTTTGGTCTGTCTAAAATACTCATGATCTCAATTTCTAAAGACTGGAGGTTAAGTGGGTCTTAAGTGGGCTTTCAGTTTACCCATGATGTTTACAGCTATGGGATTGTTGTACCGGAAATGGCGACAGGAAAAGTTCCAAGAAAGGGTGTGCATTCAATAGATAATGGACAAGAAGCTGCTGAAGAAAGCTTGGTTACTTGGGCTAGACACAAGCTGCTTCTACAACAGACACCTGGGGACAAGAGACATAGACCCCCTGGTCACTGGGGTTGAACATTCTTGTTGAAGTGGCTTTGAAATGTGTGGAAGAAGACAAGGATTCGAGAGCCAGCATGAGCCAGGTAACACAGTTGCTTTTGTTCTGTGCTAAAAGCAGTAAGGCCTGAAACTTTATATAGGAGTCTGAAGAGGGTCATCCACGTAGACAACCTTATTCTTATATTTTTATTAAAAAATTATAATTCAAATAAAGATCAACTTTTTCATTAGTCTTGGGAAATAATTTATTAAAGAAAGGAGGAGGATGAAAACGTATAAAAAACTTCTGGAAGAAGACCGTAAATGCGACCAAAAGTTGGTTGAGAGCCGAGTCGGTGTCCTGACTCCTGTCCCGACCCCACCAACTCGGGCCCCGTACAATCGGTGGCTTTTGCTTCGTATTACGAAATCTCATTTTCGCAAGCCTATGACCAGAAGTACTCGCAAAACCATAAATCTTCAGAGCAACTCTCACATGTACTTGTCCAATATGTGTTCTTTCATCTCCTCCACCAGTTTCTAGTAAATTAAGTGATTGATTTATTACATTTTTCCCAACCATTGCGTCTGCGTCTTCTGTGTTCATATAACTTGGGAGACTTCTTTTACGGAGTCGGAGAATGCAGTTTCTGAGTTGTCTTTAAATTAGCGATGTTCTGTAGCTCTTTTAAGGGTGTAAAGATTGAATCTTTTCCAGCTTCTCTCTGCCTTCACCGCTTTTATTTGGTGGGCGTGCTCCGATTTCTCCATTTGAGGTATACCCTTTTCCTGTTTCTTAATGCGGGTATGTTTTTGGATGGAATATGGTTGTTTGTTTCTGTGGGTACCTTGAGTTCTGCAGCTTGCATCAATGACTGGGTGTGGGGTATATTTTCGTTTGTCTTTCGAACTCTGCTCCGGTTGTTTTGATTGGCTCTGCTATAGTCGCCTTGCTTTGTTTTGGTGGTTTTAAAATCTCATCAAACTCATAGCGTAAGCATAGCCAGAACCGTGTTTTCTCCATCCACTCTGTTTAATTTGTTGGGGGAAGGGGGAGAGGAGGAGGAGGTTAATATCAGTGGATGACCATCTGAGGGAGGGGAAATAAGGTAATGGGTCTACAGTTGAGCGTGTAATGGTTTGGCATCCACTGTTGATGGAGGATCTGAGTACTGCTGATAGCGATTCATGGACATAGATTTGGGGTCTGACATTTTCTCCTTTGTAATGTTTTCTCAAATTTCCAGAATAAGTGCTTTTACTGTGTAAACAAAAGAAAGAACAAGTCCTTTATATGACCTAAATTTGTAATTATCTCAATAAATTATGACATGTCTAATTGATTTTCTTTTTTTGCCCAATCCAAATAAGAATAAACAGGGCACAGCTAATATTGATGTTTATAATTTTAGTTTCTTAATGTGTAGTTGCCTGTAGTGATTGTTATTAATGACGGACCTCAATGAGTACCTGCTGCCACCAAAACCTGCTTCAGAAATGAATGGTAGAGATGCATCATATCTGCCATCAAAAGCTGCTTCGGCAATAAACGTTAGAGATGCATCTTATCGACCATCTGCCTCTGGACGCCAACCTTTTCAAGGTGTGGATCTGTTGGGTTTAAAAAAGCGTGGTCAGGGTCTTCGGTCTTGGATTCGTGTTGATGCATCTGGGAACTCTCAGATTGTTGAGGTTGACAAGTTCACTGTGATGCGTCAATGTGATCTACCTGCTCGTGATCTACGCTTGCTTGATCCTTTGTTTGTTTACCCTTCAACTATACTTGGTAGAGAGAAGGCTATAGTAGTAAACTTGGAGCAAATTCGATGTATTATTACAGCTGACGAAGTTCTACTCCTCAATTCCCTCGACAGCTATGTTTTGCAGTATGTTGTGGAGCTACAGAGAAGATTGACAGCACCTGGTGTAAGTGAAGTTTGGCAATCAGAAGGATCTCATTTCAATAGAAGGAGAAGTAGAAACTTTGACAATGTTTTTGAGAATGCATCCCCAGATTACTTGCCCTTTGAGTTTAGAGCTCTTGAGGTTGCCTTGGAAGCAGCTTGTACTTTCCTTGATTCTCAGGTTTGTAAAGAGAACGATGTATCTCTGATAGACATAATTCTGAATGTGCCTTGTTATATTTGGTAAGGATAGAATGCCATTGATGAGAAATCATCTACACCTATTGTTTTGTGTGAGATGTTTCTCATTATGTTCCTCCTATTTTTGCTTTCCCTCTTCTGTGGACCATTCAACCATAATTTGAATTAGTCAATCACATACAACCTTGTTGATATTTAGCAAATAATAATTACTTTTCTGGCTTCATCTTCATTGTCTTCATGTCCTTGATTGAATTTCTGGCCCCTTTGGTTTCAGTCAATATTGGATATGGTAAAACCAAAATAACACCCATGCAATCTCACGTTTTTTTCCGAAAAAAAAAAATCTCACATTTTTCTCTACCTTAATTTTGTGGCTTAAAAATCTATTCCATCATCTTTAACTTATATCCACAAATTTTAATTCTCAATGACTAGAGCTTACGATATGAAAGCAAACTCACCCTAAAATTACAGTACGCAGCTCCCTGCAAATTGCACAAGCCATGTTCTGATGGATGGAACTCTTTCATAATTGTCTTCTACATGTGCAAGTTACATTGTCTATATGTGAAAATCTTGGGCTTTCTAATAAATGTGAGTACATGCTTCACAAACATTGAGAGGGACTCTTGTGTGGCTTTAGATTGACATAAACAGTTAATGATATGCTTCCTGGTGGTATAAATGTTGTTCTTTTGCCTTTCGACCACAAAATAATCTGATAAACTCTAATGAACATGAGAAACTGAGTAGCAGTATTAAAATTTTACCTTTTCTACTTATTGGACTGTGTAGAGCGAAATTGTTTTAAATTTCTGTCCCTGTACAACCTTGACTGCAAATGCTTGTTTCCAGATGAAGGTATTGTATTATGTGTGTCAACTTTTATTTGACTTAAAAGCATATCACTTAGCCGGATTAAGTAGACAATTTTACCGATTTACTAATTCTTCTATTTAACCTTCCCAAGGCAGCAGAATTGGAAATTGAAGCATACCCACTGCTAGATGAGCTAACATCAAAGGTCAGTACACTGAACTTGGAACGTGTGCGCCGATTGAAAAGCAGACTTGTTGCACTGACTCGAAGAGTTCAGAAGGTATTGCTTTAGTTCTCATCTGAATTTACTCTTAATTCACTGCAAGAATCTCTGATCTTTGGGCAATTTCTAACATGTAGTTCCCATATTCACATAGCATTTGACTTGTGTATGTGCGTAGGTTAGGGATGAGATCGAGCAGCTCATGGATGATGATGGAGATATGGCTGAAATGTATCTTACTGAGAAGAAAAGGCGGATGGAATCATTGTTTTATGGTGATCAGTCATCAATAGGATTGAAGTCGAATGATGGAGGAATATCTGTTTCTGCTCCAGTTTCACCTGTTTCGTCACCCGTTGAGTCAAGAAAACTCGAGAAGAGTTTGAGCATTGCTAGGAGCCGACATGAGAGCATGAGAAGTTCGGAAAGTACTACAGAGAGCATAGAAGAACTGGAGATGTTACTGGAAGCATACTTTGTTGTCATTGATAGCACTCTCAACAAGTTGACATCGGTACTGATAACTACCTCGTAACTTTACTCTTTTTTCATTTATTGTAGAGAAACTGTATAACGTCTCAATGTTTCAGTTGAAGGAGTATATAGATGACACAGAGGATTTCATCAATATTCAGCTGGTATGAATCCCACATGCTCTCTGTCATTCTCGTCTCTTGAACATTATTGTTCTTAAATTATATTTGCTATAAGTTTTAGCTATACCTCAGTTAAATTTTGTTCTAGGTTAGGCTGACTTTCGAGATTGAACTAGAAATCACTTTGCTTTGACTGTTTCATATAACTGAAAGAATCGAATAGGAACAATTAATCTTCTTTCTGCACCAGTTGTTAGATTTCAAAGGAGTTGAATTCTAAAATTGAATTGCTCTCATTGCAGGATAATGTCCGGAATCAACTGATCCAATTTGAGCTTATCCTCACCACGGCGACATTTGTTGTTGCCATCTTTGGGGTGGTAGCTGGTATATTTGGCATGAACTTTACAATTCCATTGTTTGATGATCCAAGTGCATTCAAGTGGGTACTCATAATAACAGGGATTAGTGGAATGATCATATTTTGTGCATTTTTGTGGTTCTTCAAATACAGAAGACTTATGCCACTATAGACATTGAGGAAATTCTATTTGAGTGAAGAATTTCCTCATATTGATTACATTTATACTTGGCTGTTCCAAACGAAAGAGAATAAAGATGGCCCTTCTTCAGGAATCGATACAGATTAGTTATTGTACTTGTCAGCAGCTGGTTTTAACAAACTTCTCTATGTTTGCTTGAGGCAGCGTTTGCTTTGATGTAACATAGGTGATTCAGTTGATTAGTTGTTCGGGAGTTAGTTATTTAATATTAAAATGAAACTTGTCAAAGTGTAACAAGTCGACCATACAACATACCATTTTTATCTTGATTTATTTGTTAAACTGAGAGGAGTTTACTTGGAGGATTCTATCCTCACGAAATGCTTCAGAACAAGAAACATTCAAGGGGTTACAAGAAGGGAAGATGAATTAAGTTTGGAAACAACAGGATCTAATGTGAAAGAAAATTCCTGATGCAATGTTGTATATAAATAACAACAAACTTAAAACATATTTAGCTTTTTATAACAACAATTATGTCAAGAAACTCAATATTATATTTTAAAGGACGGAAGTAAAAATGCTATGATTCCTCTGTACGAAATAAGAATCATCAGCTGAATTCATAATCAAGCAAACACAGGTTCTTATTTGCATTCGGCTGTTTTTATATGAAGTTGACAAAATAGAGGTTACTAGAGACAAATAAATTCTACTGTCAATAAAATTTAAGCATTCCTCTGGTAAGCAAATGCATCATGCATCTCTAGACATCATGAGATGTGTTGGCCTTTGTTGAGACTAGGTTCCAGCAGAAATATAGCAAGAAGAGGGGGAATACGAAATGTGGTAATGCAGGCAATATATGATGGGTTGTGAGGGTAAAGTGGGAAATGAGAGGGAGAGATGAGTCATGTGGGAGTTAGTTAGAAGAAGGGAATATAAGGCTCTCAGAGGGAGAATGATTGACATTCGGTTATGATATCATGATTGGTAATTGTATGGAGGTTTAGCTAGCCCTCTAAGTCTAGCTAGGGAATAATAATTTCCGGCATCCCATTCATCTCTATTTCATCCTTGTTCCTGTTCTATTGCTGTTGTGTGTTTGTTTGAAGTGCAGGTCTCTATTATTTGTGTTGATTTACTGTTAGAGTAGGTGGTCTCTAACAAATTGATATCAGAGCGAAGTTGTGATCGGGAATGGTATTTACGAGAATGGAAGCTAGAATTGATGATGTAGAAAAAGAAATGTTGAGGATAGTTGAGGATATTGCCGGGGTTGAGGCGAAGTTTGATAAGGTGGCAGGAGACATCTCATCCAACTTCGAAATTTTAAGAAGAATAGAAAATAAGGGGAAGGCTAAGGAAGTTATCGAGGAAGTAGAAGAAATTTCTGAACAAAAATTCGGGGGTGAGTGTTAGGAACCTCTAGTTTAGAATACTAGAGGTGAGTATATTATTGAGTATAATCAGTGTTTTAACACTGATACTTACAGATATAGTCCTCATACCACTATCTATTCCAGAGCTATAGCAGCTCCTCAGGGAGAATTATCTATTCTCTCTGCCCACAATCTTACTATTTTCTTCTGCCTACCTCCCTCCTCTCTTTCCCAGTACATAATAATCCCCTCCCCAGGTACATTCGGTTCCCTAACTACTTTGCCACCTCAGCATAACTGACTGCCCTCCTGCCCCTCTTCTTTCTTCTAGAATAAATCTCTCTCTCTTCCCCGAAGATCCTAACATTGCCCCCTCCTGGAAGAGCAGCCTTGTCCTCAAGGTTGAAGTGAGGAAGATGACTCCAGTTCATATATGCATCCTCCCCTGTAGCTTGTGCCACTGTTTGGCCCTTCCCTTTAACCAACCATTGCTGTGTTGAGTCTCCATCTTCGTGATTCCCATTGCCCCTCCTAGATGTAATCTGAAGTCCTGCATTGCCATCAAGTTGGACCTTTTGTCCCTCATGTTGGAATTGCATGCACGTCTCCCTCCAATCCACCATGACCTTTCCTAATGTTTGTAACCAAGCAACCCCTAAGATCATATCCATTCCTTCTAAATCTAGGACATAAGCATCAATCTTCCAATCCATTTCTCCTAACCGAATAGGAATATCCTAACACTTCTCTCTAGTAGTCACCCTATGGCCATCTCCCATTATGATGCTTAATGCTTTACTTATCCTTAAACCACTAACCAACCCAGTAGAAATGAAGTTATGACTGGCTCCACTGTCTATTAGAATTACAACCGGAACCTCCTGTAAATTTCCTGCCACCCGCATAGTTTTAGCTTCTTGTATCAGTGCTCCATTCACTCCAAACGCCTCCATTGTTCTGCATTCCAAAGCTATATCAACCTCTTCTTCAACCTCTGCTTCCAAGGCTATGATTTCTCTATTCTCCTCCAAGGTTTCATTGTCATCCAAGATTAATAACCTCAATTGTTTTTCCGCGCACTAGTGGAGAGGGTGGAATCTCTCCTCGCACCTAAAGCAAAGGCCCTTGGCCTTTCGGTCCATGAGCTCGTGATAGGAGAGATGTCGCAAGCCCCTGTTCTTCTCAGTTGAGTCCCTTCGGTCACCATCCGGCCGTCTGTAAGGAATCGCGAGGTTGGAAACTCCTCCTCGGTTCGGCGCAGGAGAGTTGAGATGTGACCCATAAACCTCCCGGATCCTGCCCGACCCATATTCGTCTACCACCTTCCCGCGACCCATCGGGTGTGGATGGTCCATGTCCCTGTGGTTCGGGCTGACCCGCAAACCACCCCTAAAAGAGCTTTCTCGATGTGGTGTCCAGACACGTGCGGGCGGTCTGGAGTGTTCGATCCATCCATCATCACCGATAACTTCTTCCTCCATTGCCCTGGCAATCTTCATCAGCTGGTATCGGTTCACTGGCCCGAAGGTCCTCACCCGTCGGCGAATATCAGCCCTCAACCCACTCATGAAGTAACCCATGTATTGCTCCTCGGGTAGGCGATCTACCTGCGATGAGATGAATTCAAAAGCTTCGATGTATTCCTCCATCGAATCTATCTGTCGCAAGTCTGATAGCTCCTCAAATGGGTTGTCAAATTTCCTCCCTCCATAGCGGTCAATTAGAGCCCTCTTAAAATTTTCCCAATCCAGAACTTCTTTCGTCTCCCGCAATAGGTTGAACCAATGTATGGTTGAGCTTTCCATGCTCAGAAGAGCCAACTTCATTTTAATCGATTCTGAGGTATTATGAACCTCGAAATACATCTCCGCCCTCGTAATCCACCCTACAGGGTCTGACCCATCGAACATGGGTAATTCCACCTTGCGGACTGACATCCGATACTCCTCCATAGTATCCGATGAATGCTCCATCGGAGTTGGTTGTCGCCTTTCACCAGCCATCGCCTGCCCTCTCCCCGAGGCCTCACCACTCCCCTGTCCTTCCTCTGGTCATTTTCCCATCATTTTGCTCATTTCCATCAACAACGCCCGCTGCATTTCCCCCATAGCCATCCGCATGGATGATTGGATTTCCTCCACTCCAGCCTCCAGGTTTGTCATGCGGGATTCCAACACGTCTACTCTATCGGACATCTTAGGTGGCATCAAGGTATGTTACTCTGAATTTGTTCTTTTGTGTTTTGTGATAGTCCTTCGAAAGCTGATTGTAACATCCCACCCTCAATTGGAAGGGTAGAATAGTAAATTGGCCTAGGATGTGCTAGATTGGGATTTCATAGGAT
>JAOQMQ010000005.1:5949455-5960149 GCA_027563845.1 Erythroxylum subrotundum | reverse complement strand
CAATGAAATTGTGAGTGGAGCCTGTATCAATCAAGAAAACCACCTCATGATGTTTAATTTTTCCCAAGACTCTCATTGTTTTGGAACCAGATGCGCCAATTAGAGCATGCAAGGAAATAACATGGTTATTAATCTAAGAATTCCTCATTCTCGACTACAGAATCATCACTCTCATCCACCAAAATTTGATACAGCTGAGATCTCACACATTTATGACCCACAGTATACTTCACACCATACCACATGCATAAACCCTTCTTTCTCCTCTCATCACGTTCTTCCCTGGTAGGTGTTTTAGTTGGTGTTCTTAGTGTGTCAGGCTTTTGGTAATTGGTTTGTTGTGATCTCTTTAAATAAGTCTTGTTTTTATGGCTAAATTAGTTGCACATCTTATATGTTACTTGAAGTCATCTTATTGTGACATTGTATGAATTTTGAAGTTTCCTTCCTCTTTTTTCCTAACTTCTTTCAATCTTCGAATTCATATATAATGATGTTGAATCAAAGGAGGTTCTATGGTTTGATAATAACAAAATATAAGTACCACTAATAAGCTTATTATTTTTATAAGAAGCAGTATAAGAACAAGAAATAGTCATAACTCAGAAGATTGATCGTGAAAATTATAAAGAATACGTCAAGTTTGCAACCTTCAAAGTAGAGATCAAGTCAAGAACAAAAGAAGATTATGACACATTAAGGTCATTATATATTTTGTAATGTTAATTATAATATCACTTAGTCACTTTGATAATATTAAAGATTCATTATTTCATCTTACTTATTACAAGACTCTTTTCACTCATAAAGAGGTATAAAAACTTTTGTTTTAAAAGAAAAGTCTCTTAATCTTTCAAACACTTTTTAGTGGACATTTTGGAATTTGCGTTAATTATAAATGAATTAAGCAAGTTAAGTTTGAGCATTTGAAGTTGTTAAAAATCATATTTAACAACTAATATAAGTTAGTAGTTGACCAATAAAACTTAAATATGTAACATGTGAGTTTGTTGACATATTGCTTAACCCAATGTAGTGAAGTGGTTGACTAATGTATCTTCAAGGGATACATGGGTTGACCGATATGATTTGATGGACCAATGTGCAATGTCTAGCATATTTTGTGTATTGAATGCACAATGGTTAATTAGTATGACCTAGTGGTGGACTAGTACGCTTGAACTAATTATTGTAATGACTAATTTTAGCTTTAACAACTAGTAGAAATTCCAAAACCCTATAACTACATATTTTCCTATTTAGTTTTGTTTCAAAAAGCATTTAAGTGTCTTATACATGCATTTCTAAGTATTTATCAAACATTTATTTTAAGTTATAAGTTTCTATTACGTTCTTTTTTCTATTGTATTTAGGGTAATACAAGTAGCATTAAGGTTCTCTTCACCGTAAAGGAAGACTGTAAAAGAGTTTCTCTTGGTTAAGTAAATATTGTATAAATGTTATTTTTTACTTTAAAAGAAGAGTTATAATATAAATCTAACACCAATTTTGAGAAGTATAAATCTAACAATAATTTTGAGAGTAGACGTAAATCATTATAAATTAGTTTACATTTATCTTCTCGTACTCTTTTTACTTTATTGCTTAAGTGCATTGTTGAAATTCATTATTTCATTTCATATTCCCATCCTTTATAAATTGTGATGATTAACACATTTAGTAATTTCTAGTTTAAAATTTATCATCACCTAATTCATCCCCTTTTGGATGCTATTAGGACCTAATGGATGAAATGAAGGCTAACCTTTAACTCTATGATTCTTATTAAGAGTAGTCCAAAGGTCTTCACATGGAGTTGACTTATATATACATATCAAACTTTTACTTTAAATAGATAAGGTTAACTTAATCTTTAGATTTCCCACCAACATGCCTTATTGCAATACAAAAAGGTTGGCATTGTTTACTAATTAAGTCCCATTTCTTATAAACTAAAGTCCACCGTATATATGTTGGTCATAATACATATGTTCTACCTTGAACAGTTTTATATCACTATACTAAGAAATTCAATTGCTTGCTAATGCCTTTGCTCTTTCTGGTTTCCTTAACATATGGGTCCATTATACTTTCTCGTGTTATGAAATCTCTTTTCCATTACCTCCTTAATATACACATTAAAACTCTCTCAATGGTTGTTTAGAAGAATATCACACTTTAGCCTTTCACTACGAGTGCATGTATTTCTTAAGATTTTTTTATTGCCAATCATATGCACCTTTATGTATTAGCCCATTCTTCCATATATCTTCCATACTAAGAGGCTGTGTGCTTTGCTACATTTCAACCCTTCACAGTCTTTAATGCCTTCAACTTTCTATGTAGGTCGACATGTATGTGCCTAACACACTATATGTGTTCAACACTCTTTATCTTATAGTTAAATACAAACTCCAAACTTGTTCCATTTCTAAAAAGTTAAGAGAATGTGATCTTTTGTTTATCTAAAATGAATAACAAGTTATTGTTTTTGTAGTAGCCAATCTCTTGCTACAAGCACTCCATAAAATACCTTCATATCTCCTTGCATTCTATTCTAACCACATACTATACAATTTGGTACATATTATTATTAGCATCGATTCCAACGGCTTATAAGAGTTGTCTTTATACTTTCTTTTAGATAATAATCATCCACACATAGGATTAGTTTACAAACACATTACATTGTTTGCATGTAATTAAACTTACGTACAAGTTGTCAAACACTTCATCATGATATTTTAGAATAAACGAGCTGCCTCTATTATAACTTAATAATGCCAATCCATAACTCCAAAATCTTCCAAACTGCTTAGCCTTTCTTAACCATTACCATTTCAAGTGCCATTATCTTTGCCTTGTAAACCTTCTTATCTAAAATTTCAATGTTGAAATCTCTAAGTAATGCTCCATTCAAGCCATTTAAATCCCATATAGGAGTATCTCCTCAAAATGACAATTACATTTTAGCAATCCACTTTACCTTGGATTTAGTGTTTTTGAATTTTCTTCCATATTTGTGTTTTAATGGTAAGATTTCATTTGGAAAGCGTATTTTGATAAAACAAACACACGCAAGAGATACTTTTAATTCGAATAAAAAGACAGAGACTTGTCAAAGTTTAAAACAATAATAGGAGCCTGTAAAGCAAGAGGAGCCCATTATGTAAGAATGTTAACGAGTCGGGTTGGGCCTGGGTTGTTGATGGTTCGACCAGACCAAAAAAAATTTTGGGGCAGGCCGAAATTATCTAACCCGTGGCTGGGCTCGGACGGGCCAAGAACGGCCCTTGGCCCGTCGGCGAGCTGAAGTCAACCGGCCCTGGGTAGGCCCGTGGCCCGGCCTGGTTGGGTTGGCCTCAGTCGACGCGAATGTTTAATATATTTTTTAATTTTTATATATTTATTTTAAGAGAATTTGAAAAAGTTGTAGTTGTAGTTGTATTTTTTAAAATTCATAAATTATAAGTTATAGCATAACCATTTATAGTAAAGTGTAACATGGAATTACATATAAATTATACAAAAATATTTATATAAAATAAACGATATAAAATACAAACTAATATATATTTATTAAAAATATGTAACTATGATAATATTGTCATAATTATTCCCTACAAACAAGTGAATTTAAATTTAAATTTGTAATTTTATTATAACAATTAATTATAATGTAAATGTAAAAAAGTTTCAATGAATTTATTTCAAATATTAATTTTACGTGTTTAAAAATTATTATATTTATTTTTAATATTATTTTAAAATACATTTATTAAGTTTATAATATTCTATATTCAAACTTTTAATGTTTTTATAAATTATGTACAAAACTTTTAATTGACGTAGTTTTTGTACTTTTAGTTATTGTTGTTTTTTTACTTGTATAAATATTATTGCCTTTTCATATTATATCTATTATTAAATAATTATTGTAAAAATTATTACAAAATATTTATATCTTTTTATTTAAACCACTTAATATTTCATTTGAATAAAGCTATAAGTCATTAAATGAAAGCTATTTTAAGTGATATTTGAGGTATAATGAGCTAAATATTAACACAATTTGTGTTAAAAATCATTACGTCAAGTTTAGATTAAAAGGTGCTACATACATTTGCACATCATTAATGAGAAAATACATTTTAAAATTAAAATCTTGAGATGTACTTATTGATATGATTAACTAGGAATTTTAATTCAATTGATTAGAAATTTGTAGGAAAATTCATTAAGTTATTAGCTATAGTTAAGAATTTCAAATCAATTAATTACAAATTTTAATTTTACTTAAATAATTTATTAATTATTATAAGAGAGAATTGATAAAACCAAATTCATTAACTATAGAAAATTTTGCTGTACACGAATGATTTTCTAAATTATTTTACAAGAAATGATATAATTTACAAAATTAAGATAATATCATGCCGTATAGATTGGAGAGTGGAGACTGAGAGAGCATCTAATTGACTAATTGTACTTGTTGGTAGGATCATCAACAATTTGGATCAAATTATCTGTATATACAAACATTATATTTAGTAATATAATATTAAAATAAAAAGAATATTTAGTAATGTAATATTAAATAAAAAGAAAATTAAAATACCTTAATCTTCATATATTTGATCAAAATAACCTTTAATTGGTCGATTAATTTCACTAGTCCCCTCCGCATTAATATTTGTGGCTGTAAGAAAATAAACAATACAATATTAGGTAAGATAATATAAAGATAGATAAAATAAATATACTAAAAAGAAAAGAATTTACTATCAATATCTTCATTATTTAACCAACTTTGAGCACACATAAGGGCTTCCACAGTGCAACAATGAAGTTGACCACGATGAGGAGTAATGACCCGACCACTAGTACTAAATGCAAACTCTGAAGCAATGGTGGATGATGGAATAGATAACAAGTTTCGTGCAATGATTTGCAAGATCAGATAATTATATCTAGTCATCTTCCACCACAAAAATATATCGAATGACTCACCTTCAGTTTCAAGAACACAATTTATAGAAAAATATTTATCTAACTCCATCGTATTGTAAGAATCCTAACCCTTTTCTCTTTCCAAACATTTGAAAGAGAATTTGTCAATAATGGGTCAGAAGAAAAGGTCGAACTTGAAACTGAAGTCGGAGTTAAACTTCCTGCAGCATTACTAAGATCCCGATCATGAGTTTGTTGCATTCTGACTTCATAATCATTAAACAATTGATACCATAATTGTTTCATGGTATGTAGACACTCTTGAGCTTCACCACTGTATAATGCATTATAAATATATTCAATCTCGTCCATCTTGTATCTCGAGTCCAACACATATAATACTGCAACAATATCTCCAACCTTAGACCAATAAGAATTAAACTTCTCTGACATTCACTATGTCGTACTTCGAATAACTGCATTGGAGTCAAGCATTCACAATGATAAAACATGCTTTATATTGGACATAGTGCTAAAGATATAGTGCGAAGTTGGATTTTTTGTTCCTGAGAACAATTCAGTCTAATTATTGAATAATTTTAACTTCATACAAAGTTATCTAGCCAAGTCCCATTGACCTTCTGATGGTACGTAGGTATACTAAAAATCCCTTGCTGCTAGTCTAATAAACAGCTGAGCATATGAGATTGCCAACTCCAATATCTTAAAGGTTGAGTTTTATCTGGTAGGACAATCAAAAATCAACTTCTTTGAATTTGGAATGCATAAAATTTGTGCACCATCTTCAAAAGTTTAAACTCTTCTAGGAGTTGCACTCCAATATAAAACATTATTCCAAATACACTCTATTGCTTCCATTATCATCTCCAACCTATTCTTCACAATCAAGTTAAGAATATGTACAAACAACGCATATAAAATAACTTACCTCCATCCAATGACCTCCCAACCCATATCTTACCCTTCAACTTCCCAATCATATCATAATTTGTACTACAATTATCACGGTGATGAAGGATACTTTTTTGTCAATGCTCAAATTCATCAAACAGTCTTTCAACATATTTGCCAAATTTTCACTTATATGCGGCGTTGGCACACATAAAATGAACCTATCATGAAAAAGCATACCAACATGAATCATAAAATAATGAAAAAAGTAAATGATAACAATATTAAAGAATATAAATTACCTCAAAAGTCTATTGCATAACTTGAAATAATTATCAATATAATGTGTCGTCATCACCATGTAACCCTTCTTTTGGTTATCAGCTATCCGTATGTTCGTTGTTATAACAAGTCGTCCTTGAACACTCGACAATGCTCTTAATGTTTCTCTCTTCTTGTCCTCATACATTGTGAAAATATCATTCCTCATTGTACTCCGACTTGGAACCTTGAAAGTTGATTGGAGTGAACTAAGAAATATCCCGAATCTATTGCTTTCAACCATCGACAATAGTTGATCATCTCCAATAATCATATTAGCCATCAAAATCCTTGATCTATGGTTGTCAATTTATTACGGTCATTTCATTCTTTCCTTTCATAAGTCAGGGATCAAAAATGTTTGACCTCCTAAAATCATCTTCCTTCTAGTACATGATTTCATGCGTCTCTTTAAATAAGACATTCCATCTTTTGAACCACTCGAATACAACTTTTGACAATAATTGCACTCTGCTTTTTTTATTCCATCGGTCGATATAGTCTTCTTAAAGTGATTTCAAACTTTACTTTTATGTTGAATAACTTGAGTTCTAATTGAACTTCTATCGTCACTTGGTGTCGGAATAGAAGTTTCCACTTCAACCTTTAATGCTGGATTAGAACTCTTAATTGAACGAATATGCTCATCCATCTGACAAAAAACATATAAATACTTAAAGTTAGAAATAAGAATGTATTAGGAAATGACACATTCTTGATCAAAATACTTTGCCTACATTCTAGTTAAAATATTCCATATAAAACAAAATGTTCAAGAAAATCAAAGAATCAACCTAGTTAGTTCTCCATATTCAAAGTTCCTATATGTTAGAAACACAATCAATTTATGGAATCCATATATCCGGTTCATATATATGGAATCCAATATTTACTTCCCAATTCCCATTCGTTTTTAAAGACAATTTAACAAATATAAAAATGTATAAATTAATCATCATGCTAAATATCGTCCTGAACCATAATAAGTACCAAAATTAAGGACTTTGTTAACTTTGAATATGTTAGAATGTCAAAGTAAGTTAGGTTGATCATTTACTAACATCAGACAAGCTTCTCTGAGTAATGGATTGGGACCGCTAAAACTCAAGGCAAACCAACACTTTCTCAAACTAAGATGTCACATGAAGAAGTGCGAGTGACAAAGCTATGTTGCCTGTATGAAACAAATAAAAACTCATGCCCAACGTTCATGCACAACTTTTATTTGCTTTGCCCACATACCCCACCTTAAATTCCTCCTGGTTTTCCTGAATTTTCAAGTTACTAGTTCCAACTAGTAGTCGCATGTCTCTTATAGTAATTCACATGTCTAGAATTACTGTAAGAGATTTAAAAAAAGATTTAATAAGTCGTAAAGTGAAAAAAAATGTGAACAAAAAGCTTTTAAATTAGTTAATGCACATCTTTTAATTAACCCACATATTCTCCTTACAACACCACTTGAAGTCTTCTTTCACATACATGAATATGTTCGCAAATCAGATCACAACTCATTTCAGTAACACATCAACAAGCAATATGTAATCTTCTTTTGCTCTCTCACTATCATCACATCCAACGTCTACTACCATGTGATCTAATAAAGAAGCAAAACGACTAACAATCAAGAGTGTAATATTTCATCAGACACTATACATGCATTATCCGATATTTTCAATATTAACATACAAAGTTCTCAAATTAGCCAAATCTATTCTCAAAACAATTAACTATTAATAAAAAACCAAAGTTGAGAAGAGAGAATGAGACATTACCTTATTAAGTACGTTGGACTATTCACCGTTGGTTGTTTTGAGCGTTAGTGACTTCACAGTTCACATGGCTAATGATAAAGGACAAATGGCATGAAGAAGAAGGAAGAAGGAAGAAGGAAGAACGTGACATGAAGAAGAAGAATGGATGATGAACAGAGGAGTGAAAAACCAGAGGAGTGCGACATGTGTTGTGTGAGTGAGTGACAGAAGCAGTAGCTGGGTGAGAGGTCAGGGAAGGGAGGAACTGTTGGTTGCTGTGTTGTTTCATTTAATAAGAAGCAAAACGACGTCATTTTTTCTTTCAACAAAACGACGTCATTTTGTCTTATGTTTTATAACTTAAACGACGTCGTTTTACTTTTAAAGCAAAATGATGTCGTTTTATCCATGGAAGTTATTTTAAACATACACAAAACAACGTCAATTTGCTACAAACAAAACGATGTCATTTTGTTTGGTTACTTTGGGTAGGCCACGAGCCACAGACTGGGTTGCTTGGTTCGAACCACGACCCGGCCCGAACACCTTGGCTCGTGGCTTATGGCCCAGCCTGAAATGGCTTGGACCAAACTAGTCGGCCCGTGGCTCGGTTTGACCGGGCCAAACCCATTTACCACGGGCCTGGCCAGGCAATTTTTGACATCCCCATTATTTTGTGATAAAACTCTGTTTAAGCAATAAGAGCCCGTTAAGTGATAGAAGCATGTTAAATGACAGGAGTCTGTTAAAGGATAAATCTAGTTAAGACAATTTAAAACAAAAGGCGCCTGTTATAGTGAAAGGAACCTTTAGCAAGTTGAAAACATAAGGAGCCTACTATAACAGTAAAGGAGCCTCTGACTGAAATAAACACACACACAATATAATGCGGAAATATAAAAGTTAAGAGAAGAGAAGAAGGACGCAATCGATTTATACTAGTTCGACTTACAACCTAAGCTTACGTCCAGTCCCCAAACATCCAACTTGAGTGTTTCACTATGAAAATTCAAGTAGTAATTTGACGAGCCTCTTCAAGCTCACGAGTACATATTTTTCAATGTTCTCTAACCTTCCACATTAGTAGTATTTATTGAGCCTCTACAAGCTCACGAGTACATATTTTTCAAAGTTCTCCAACCTTCCACACTAGTAGTATTTTGCTAGCCTCTACAAGCTCTCAACAAATAAAGAAGTGATTTGCTCCATATGAGCTTCAATGATCTCTCGCAAAAAGAATTGTCATTTTCTAAGGCACTAGAGATTTTGATCAAAATATATCTTTTGGGAATATTGATGCTTTTGAAGTATTTCAAAGATTTTGGCTTTTGTTCAAATTGCTTTAGGTCGTTTACCAATGTCAGTAATTGATGATTATACAATTCGTACAATTTTGAATTCACCTTAAAAAAATTAATGCAAAATGTAGTGGCTCTTCTCTAAATAGGCATTTTCTTTAACTAGTCGTTACTTTATTTATATTTTGAGTTGACTTTGAATCTTCAATATTATCTTTACTAAAACCTTGCAATAATCAACCGTTAAGAGAAATTTAGAGCTGATTGACAAAATATATGATTAGTAGGATCTTTCCGAATTTTGTAAAATAAATAAGGTAAGTTTACAGAGAAAGGTCCTGCAAGAAAAAAAAAACATTTATCCTATAGTTTTATTTCCTCTTAAGAATTATATCGTTACCTTCAAAAGGAAATAAATCAAATTTGAATTTTGAAATATTATATGGTAATCATCAAAACCATTAATAATCCTAACATTTTTAGATCATGTTGAAAATGTATGTATTCATAACCTACAACTTTTCTTACAAATTATTGTCAATCTTTCTTTATTATTTTTCAAAAACAATCAAAGCTAGCCTCTATTGCATTCTATCGAAGAGCATTTCCTAAAAGTGTGCACAAAGATAAATTAAATATGCACCCTGATTGTGATTGGCCTTTGAAAATTAGTTTTTAGATTGAATTAAGAAAATCTAAGCCTTCTTCTACCTTCTCCTTATAAAGATCCTTGGTTTCCTAATTGACCAAAGGTTTCATACTTAGATTTAATATCAAGATCTCCCTATTTTATGATTGATTAAGGTGCTTCTCTAATATTTGTATTTGTTGTGACTTTAGATCCAACATATATAAACTTATTTACATCACTAACTAAATAGAAAGACATAAACCTATTAACATCACTAACTACATCTAAAGACACCAATTTATTAAATAAGTCTTCGAATTCTTCTAGACTATTGCCATTGAAATATGTTGATGCCTTATTATCCTTATTAATGTAAGATATAAACTATCTTCCTCATCCTTCCTACCAAGCACATTATGCCTAGTAACTTCATTATTCCCTTCATTTTCATTTTCTCCATTATGCTAAGAAATAAGTAGTGAAATTGCTTTAAATTTAGTACCAATATATTCCTTCGTTTCAATAGTTGAAGTTGCTTAAAATTTAGTTGTTTCTATGGTTGCTTCAACCCTAGCAGCTTCCTCTTTATGCACTTTAGCTCTAGCATCTTCTTTATTGGCACTTTAACTCCATTAGCTTCCTTATTGTGCACCTAGCTCCAACAACTTCCTTATTATACAATTCATGTAGCACCCCACTCCCGCAGTAACCCAAACCCGATATCAACGGTGATATCCGAGTCCATGCCCCACGAGGATGGCGTGCTAAACACTCAGTCATTCAGTAATCGGTACACTTTTCTTTCTTTTCTGAACACATAACAATATA
>JAOQMQ010000005.1:5930089-5949355 GCA_027563845.1 Erythroxylum subrotundum | reverse complement strand
AATTATACCCAGAAGTTGTCAATGAATGCATGTACCACTTTTTATGCGAAAACATTCAATATTTATATGCATATATGATAACATGATGTATGAGCAAGAAAAATGCATTTCCTTCATCACTCTTCGAGCTCCCATATATCAAAATTTCAGGCCCTAACCCTTAATATGGGGACGGGATGTTACAATTCAACTTTAGCAACTTCCTCAATCTGCACTTAATCTTCATGAGCATTCTCATCGCGCACCTTAGCTCTAGGAGTATTGACTTTCTTATAAATTTCTAGTGTTGTATTATTTTCAACGCAAATAACAACAATTAGTTCATACAAATCTTTAACTCCTTTGATTTGCTTCGAGAAAGTATGATTATGAGTGTGAAGGTATACTTTTACTTTTTTTTAATTGCTTTCCATTATAACATTAGTCAATTTTTGAATGTCATTTTCTATTTCAATGTTTTAAGCATATCTTTTAGTAACTCATGTTGAAACATATACATAAACTTCTTAATTTTTTCCATATTTTGGTCCCTATATGTAAAACATTTAATGACTAAATGTGATAAATTGGACTTATAAGGAAGCCAAAACTATCGATTACTTCAACTTACAATGCTAATACAACCAACATTCATTTCATGTTAAAAAGAAGCAAGATTTAAAAGAAGCAATTTTCTTTTATAAGGTTTACATTCTTCTTTATTTCCATCTTTGTTATTCACCCAACACTCTTATCACCTAATTTTTGGTATACTCACACCTACTTCGATTTGGACAACACCTAATCTTTCTCAGTCTCCTTAATTTTTGGGAGGGGTCAATTCACCTATGTCCATTTCCGTGTGTTACCTTGTGTCGCTCTCTTTATCTATCCATTATGCCACCTTGTGCCCCTCTCTATCTATCCATCTAGAGAGGGGCACAAGGTGGCATAATAGATGGAGAGGGACACAAGGTGACATACGAAAATAGGAACAGCCACCCTGTGCCCAATTTTTGGTATTTCTTCTTAAACCTATTCAATTAATAGATGGATGGATAAAAAGAGGCACAGAGTGGCACACGGAAGTAGGAACAGCCACCTATGCCCAATTTTTGGTGTTTCTTCTTAAACCTATTCAAAGTCCAAGAAGTAAACAATCATAACCTTGAAAGAAAGTCTAACCCGATAAGTAGCATAAATTTGGATTGATTTGTTATGGAAAATGAAAGTAAAGTCTTATTAGTAAAATAGTGAACTAAAGGTACTTAATTGAAGTTTTGGGTATTTAATTCAACTTTTGATTGACGAATTTATAAAATTATATATATTTCAGACATTGCGGGGACGGTGTTTGCCAATCTCTCCATTCTCTGCTTCGTTGTCCCTCGATCTCTACTGCTGATACAACAAATCCCAAGTGCCATTCATTCACTCGCTGCTTTCTGCTTCTGGGTAAGTATAATCTTGTTTCTTTACTTGTTCATTTCAATGACGGGTATGTGGCAGATCCTCTAATTGTTGTCTCTGCAAACTTGTTTTTCTTTGAATTTCGTTGCATATACTGTTGCCCATCGACTTGCAGTTGGAGGGTTTCTCTCTCGCTGTGCTTTTAAGGATAGTACAGGTACACAACTAAAAACAGGAAAAAAAAAACAAATCTTTTCGAGTCCATTTTTGGTAGCAAGTATTATGCTTACAGATCATGCAATTGTCTTTCTTTATTCTTCGTATTCATTTTCTTAATTTTTTTGAATCTGCGTGTATTATCGGAGACCAAACGGGCGTAGTTAGGTGTTATCTTTATCGTTTGTTACGAGTATTTATGTACGCACGGTATTTGTATCTTTCTGAATGCTGAGCGTTAAATTGGTTTATATTTGGTCAGTTGAAGAATGGCAAGTACAGCTTGTTTTATGATAGTGAGCAGGAATGACATCCCTATTTATGAAGCTGAAGTTGGATCTGCGGCGAAAGTATGATCTCTTTGTTTCTTTTTTCCATTTATCTGTATATGAATCCTTGATGCTTGATTCCTTTTTTTTGCTAGTGTTTTCTTTTTCACTCTCATTATGTTCAGTTGGAGCCAAAACTTGTTACTGGATGCTTACCTTAGGTAGCCTCCTTATCATGATTGTAGATATTCCCGAAGTTAAGTTTTTGTAAAGATAGGGGTTTTAGTGCCATTACTATCCTCAAACTAGACCAAGGGGGGTTTTTGGAGTTCTGCATTAATTCGTGCTTCTGAACAGAACACATGGATTCATTTGGATCTAGGAACAACTTTTTCGTACAATAAGGGGAGATTCTAAAACAAAATGGCAATGCTTTGTCTTGCCAAAACTGATAATATGCATAGAAGTATTCGTGGTTAAGTTATGGGGTTTTTGTTGCATTCTGTAATGTGCACCTTGATTGGAACAAGTTGGTTGTCATTGATGCTAACATTTAACCCTGTTGACGCATATGTAGAGAGAAGATGCTGCTCAGCTGCATCAATTCATACTCCATGCAGCTCTGGATGTTGTTCAAGACCTTGCATGGACTACTAGTGCCATGTACGTTCTCTAGATTGTTTCTCGTCAATACATTTGTACTTCCACTCCTCTCTGTCTACATCTTTCCATGTGTCTCTTCCCATGTATATATCTAACTATAAATATATTTTCTTTTTCTTGATACTCCTTATCTGTTTATTGCTTTTTCTGTCAGGTTCTTGAAAGGAATTGACAGGTTTAATGATATGGTGGTATCAGTCTATGTTACAGCTGGTCATATCCTTTCTATTGATCATTTCTTGAACTGCTGATGCGAACATCCTGGAATTAATATTTAATTGATTGGATTCTAGTAAATTTGGTGTTTGCTTCATTTATGTTTCTGATGTTCCTCTTATTCTCTACGGTAGGCTGTTTGTTTTATTTGATACATATTGGGGCCACCATTTTGTAGATAAGGTAAACCTTATACCCTTGTATGTGAATTTAGAAGTTTCAATTTTAGCACGATGATATTTAGGCTATTCTTCTTATTATTAGCCTACAACATTAATCAGTTACGTGAAGGAAGAGGATGGGTTTCAGTGTCATTTTCAAGTTCCCCTGGCAGAACATTCTTGTATTGTCTTAAAACCATAGAATTTGGAATTGTCTTACATTTGTTTTCCTTCAAGTTTTGTTTATCCATTATTTTGTGTGGTTTACCTATTTCATGATATCTAGTCTTTACTGTATTCTTTGACTTCTCTTACATACACGATTTATGCTACTTCATGACTCGCGAAATGAGGATGGGATCAAGAGCTTTTTCCAGGAGGTTCATGAGCTGTATATAAAGGTAATTGTTTAACCACTAACCATCGCTAAGAACAGTTGCTTTTCTCCTTATTTAAGTTGAATCATTTGCTCAAAATCAGGACACATCATACATGAATATAATTTTTGGGACTCTCTTTCCACTCACTAGTGTTTTACTAATCCTTCATAATAAATAAACCGATTTGGGACAATAATGTGTTTGTAATCTGCAGATTCTTCTCAATCCCTTGTATTTACCTGGTTCTCGCATTACATCTTCACATTTTGACACAAAAGTCCGTGCCCTTGCAAGGAAATATATATAGAGGTCTGTGGAAATGGAAGTGCCCCAAAGCTCAGCCCAGATGATAGTTTAGGAGTGGTTTGCTGTCAGTATTAATGATGGTCTTGGGGATTAGTAGTCCTATGATTTTAGCTTATATATTTTGATCCTTCATTTGATTCCACAGGAACACAAGAAAATGAAGTTCCTACAAAAGTTACTCCTGAGAACAGTTAACTTTTTTTTTTTTTTTTCTATAGTACATTATCTCAGAAGCGATGACATTGTGATTTTTCTGAACTGTATTTCTTTTTCCAAGAATTATGGAATGGCTTGAAACATCTTTTCTCTTTTCCCTGGAAGTTGGGATTTGCTTGCAATGTTAAACCTGTGGCAATATTTCTTTACCATTTGTCCAAGTAAAGAAATAGAATGAGAAGCCTTCTTTTTCAGACATTTGGCACAAACCCAAAGATCATAGTAGAGCGATAAAAGCTTAAGTTCACAAGCCCAACGCTTACCTTTTTCAATAAACCTTTTGTCATTTTGGGCGAAATCTGCTTTTCAAAAGCTTGAGAGCGGTGCAACCAAGTACATGTCTGCACAGGGAGTTGTAATTGTCTCCTTATCCTTACAAGCTCATGTTACTCCCTGCTATTGCAAGAAGATTAAAAAGACCCCAACCCACGTCGTTCCTTCCACTTCTTTTCAATTCAGCCGCTGCACCAACATCCTCGCTCCCTCCACTACGCACACGCCCATTCCTTTCTTTGGCCTCGGCGTTATTTCATCAAACAGTTGTGCTACAATCTCAAGTAACCCTTCGTTTCAACTTCTCTACCCAAACTATTACAGACCCATTTGAGCTTATTGGAGATAAAAACCATGCCCTTTCTTCTCTTGAACCTGCCGTTCTTGATTCGTTCAAAAGAGCCGCCGATTTTCCCACAGGAGAAGAGGGTATTGCATTTCTGGATGAGTCGGGCATTGGAGCCGATCACAATTTGGTGCATTCCTTGATTTGGGAATTGAAAGAAGAGTGGAGACTGGCGTTTTTAGCCTTCAAATGGGGAGAGAAATGGCGATGTGTTGACCTAAAAACACGTGAGCTTATGATATGGGTTTTGGGTAATAATCGAAAGTTCGGTATTGGTTGGACTTTGATCCGAGACTTGCATCGATCCTCTATGAACATTCGACAAGCAATGTTTATTATGATTGACAGGTGACTCAACCAGCTAATTTTGTTTTGCTGCTTTCAGCTGTTAATGTTTCCAACTAAGTTTTGGTCATTGACTATATGATAAATCAATTAATGGCTACTATTTACGGAAAGCACTTGCAAGTTAATTGCTTTGGAGCTTGGATTGCGATGTTGTCTTGTTATTTTTAAAATGAACTACGTGAGCAATGCTAAGCTTGAGCCTTGAGCCAGTAGCTAGTAGTGTGGTTGATGAATTGTTCTAGCCTAAGATGTTCATTCCATGGTACAAATTGTATCATTTTTAATTCACTGGAGCTGTACGTACATGAGATTTGGCAAAGATAAGATATGTTTTCCTTATCTCGTCTGAAGAAAACTGAAGTTTAGCATCTTCAACTTTGCAGTTTATGTTTTATTTTATTAAGTGGCTGGATTTAAAGGTCAATAGAACTTGAGTAGATTACTTTAGTCTTTAACATCTATTTTGTTAGTTCGATAATGTACTATTTTCGATTATGTGTGTTAAATAGATATGCAGCTGCAAATGATGCAGGCAAAGCGATTCAATCGTTCAACATCATGGAGATGTTTAGACTAGGTCCTGATGAAGAAGCATTCCGATTTCTCCTCAGAGCTCTCTGTAAACATGGATTCATTGAAGAGGCAGAAGAGTTTATGTTTCTTAATAAGAAGCTTTTCCCACTGGACGCTGATGGGTTCAACATTATTCTCAATGCATGGTGTAATCTTTCCGTTGACGTGCTTGAAGCCAAGAGAATTTGGAGGGAAATGTCAAAGTGCTGTATCTTGCCAAATGGGACTTCTTACGCACACATGATTTCCTGTTTCTCAAAGGTTGGAAACCTTTTCGATTCGGTTAGACTGTATGAAGAAATGAAGAAAAGGGGTTGGGTTCCAGGCTTGGAAGTCTATAATTCTTTAGTTTATGTGCTAACTCGTCAGAACTGCTTCAAGGAAGCTCTCAAAATCCTGGATAAAGTGAAAGAGACTGGTTTGCAGCCAAATTCTACCACTTACAATTCAATTGTACGTCCTTTATGCGAGTTAAAGAAGCTAGAAGAAGCAAGAAATATATTGGCTAGAATGGTAGCTGAGAATCTAAGCCCAACAATGGAGACCTACCATGCATTTCTAGAGGGTGCTGACACTAAATTAACTATGGAAGTCCTCAACCAAATGAAAATAGCTGGTTTAGGTCCTACTGACGATAGCTTTATATTGGTCCTTACCAAGTTCTTCAAATTGGAACTTGCTGAGAATGCTTTGAAGATCTGGATGGAGATGAAGCAGTATGGAGTGGTACCTGATTTGAAACACTATATAGTGTTGGTGGAAGGGTTAGCAAAGTGTGGACTGCTTAGCAAAGCTAGAGAATATTACAGCGAGATGATATCAAATGGATTCTCGGATGATCCCAAGCTTCAAAAGATGTTGAAGAAGCCAGTTCAAGGCAAGCAAGCACAGCAAAAACAGTGGGGAAAGCAAGCTAAGAGGTGCCAATCTCCATTTCACAAGAAAGGTGGTAAGCATAGGTCTTCAACGCTGGACAGAACGAATAGGAAAGTTTGAACGGTAGATGTAGGGAAAATATGAATCAAGACATGGACATATCTTCAAACAGAATCATTAGAGATAATGAATCATTATATAGTTACTAATGCAGCATGCCTGTAGATGGTTCAATTGATTTGTTCAGATCACAAGTTTTATGTTATTTATGATCGGAATTGAAATGAAAGAATCTTTTTTTTTTGGGTTCAATAATAGAAAGGACAAATTTCATTATTCAACTGTGTTCAATTCAAACTTGAGCAACGAGTACAGGTTAAAGAAAGAGTAGTCTGAATACTGAATTTTTTGCCATATAAAGATTAGTGTACCAGTTTAGTGAGAATACTGAATTGTTTGCTGTTTTGAAACAGCAGTTGTGTGACTGCTGAATACTGAATAGTTTGCTGAATAAAGATAACGATAATACTAAATTGTTTGCTATTTATGATCTTGGATCGTGCAAAATCTTGAAAGTTGAACTTGAGGAGTTAAAAAGGAACAAGGCAACAAGGATCATTCATGGGGTTTGAGAATTTGACGCCTAATATTTTCAAGCTTGCTTCTTGAAGAGAAGCAGTAACATGCATTAAACAATGACCCCACTTTTTTGGACCCCAGACGTTCCTTCCCGACAGAAATCATTGCGCTTGTCCATGTGCTGATGTGAAAGCCTGGACCACTCTGTCTCTCTGTCTGAAATTTGTACATGTTTTCAATTTTCAAAATTAAAATTTAAATGCGAAAGTTTCTCTCTTTTGTATGTGGAAAAATCTATGGATTATACAAATAGATAAAGATCATTTTTTTGTAGAAAAGAATAAGTTCAAGTGTTCCAACCCCAGCTTAAAGTTGAAGTCAAAAGACACACGACCTCCCATTTCAAGGTCTCTACAGTCACTCTCACTCTCATTACCAATCCAGAAAAGGGCAACAGAGAAAGGAAGCAAGAAACAACAAATCAAAACCACCGAAACCACCAACCAGGTGATCATTGAGGAGGTAGTGACACTGACAAAAGAGATACCTTAGTTACACGGTAGCATACATTACAATGGTCAACTTCAACTGGGCTCGCCTTATCTTCATGCTCTTGGGCTTCTTCATCCTCATCTCTGCTCCTGCCACCACTGCCACCGACCACATCGTTGGCGCTAACAAGGGCTGGAATGCCGGCATCAACTACACTCTCTGGGCCAACAACCAGACGTTCTATGTTGGCGACCTCATTTGTACTCTCTCTCTCTCTCTCTCTCTCTCTCTCTCTCTCCCTGTTTGTGTTAGTGTGTTCAAATATATCTGTTTGATTTACTTGAACTGCCTCAATGTACTTAAAGATTGGTTATTGATTCATCTGTTCAACTACTTGTCTTTGTTTTTTTACTGTCGATGTGCTTTGATACTTTGATCTTTTCGGGTTTCTCTAACAGAGTTGAGAAGGCACCCATTTGTCAAAAGATTTCATCTCTATTGTCAAAAGATTTCGTCTCTATATGACAAGAGCTAAGATCATGAGCTTGTTTTCAAAGGATACGGATTTACTAGCTAGTTATAGATACTTCTTGCAATAGCAGTCAACAAGAGCTTGTAAATACTAACATCTGATTTCTTATCTGGAAGTTTGTTATTTTCTGTGATTTTTCAGTTTGGTTTCTGTTTTTCTTTATTTTCTTCATCTTTACATTCATTTACCACTACAGCATTTAGGTATCAAAAGACAATGTACAATGTGTTTCAAGTGAATAAGACTGGCTATCTTAATTGCACTACTGAAGGAGCGCTAGGGAACTGGAGCAGTGGCAAGGACTTTATAACTCTCGACAAGGCCAAGAGGTACTACTTCATTTGTGGCAACGGGCAGTGCTTCAATGGCATGAAGGTCTCTGTTCTTGTTCATGCCTTACCACCCCCACCATCTTCCAGCACTGCTGCTAATCAATCCTCGCCGCGTTCCACCGCTCCCACTGTTCATCATGAGGGATTGGTGGGCTTGAATGCTTTTCTTATGGCTCTTGTTTTCATTTGGTATGGATCTTGGTGGATCTAGTATTTCTTGTTTTAGTTTGGATTCGGACATTTATTGGACTGTATTCTTCAAAAATGGGACTGCAATTGTTCATGTTCTTCTTCCTATTTTTCCCCTTTTCTTATTTCCTACAGAACAAAATTTTATTTGGAGATCTGATATTGTTTGCGTTTGCTTGCTGGATCCAGTTTACTGCAGTTCAACTGAAGTTCTCTTTTCAATGTTTTCCTCTTCATTTTTTTGGCTGGCTAATCCTTCCTTTTCCTTTCCTTTTCTTTTTATTAATACTACTAGGTATTCGTAACAATTTCCTTTTGATACAGATACAGTTGATTGTTCTAATTGACAAAGCTTGTCTTTTTCTCTTGTAATGTCAAATGCAATTCTCTGCTGGTGGCATTCTTCTTTATGAATTCTAGATCTGCATTGAGGGATCTCTTTCATATCCCATTTTGAACGTCACTCCTGATAATCACTAAGAGGAGACTGGGTTTCTAGATAACTAGAGTTTGTCAGAAGCTTTGCCTGGGGGCACAGTTGCCATGACAATGCACAACATTCTTGTATCATCCATTAGAGCTTTGAGTCTATGCAGTTATGTCCAACTTCTTGGATCAGAACCACATATTTAGTTGAGATACAGACTGTCTAGGCATTCTACTAACTCATACCCAAACTTACTGCTTCACATCTTTTTCCAAATGTCTCGTTGGCTAACTTTTGCATCAGTTTCCCTAGATTGCACTTTTAAATTCTTTTCACGTAGTACTTCCAAATGTGGGATTGTTTAGCGACCTCTAAAACCAACTTTTGTTCTCTGTATAGCATTGATAACGCAGCTTTAATTTATTTGTTTACAAATACCATATCTGCATTTACAAGAAGGTTCCCAAGTACAACCTTTCTTACTGTATACAACCACATTCCCTGGGAGAGATGAACTTGTGTGGTAATAAGCTGAAAGAGCAAAAATTGCCTTCCTATCGCTTTTGATAGTTGAAAGACTTGATGGAGAATGCAAAAATGAATGCGAAGACGGTTGGAAATGCAACAATTACAGCTGCGACTACTCCCAGAAATCCATGTCTGAAACCAAAGTAGCTCCTCAAAAATTGTTGCACTGTTTCGCCAGTGTCCATTCTGACTTTGATATCTCCAAACTGTGATGTAATTAATCCATACAAGGTCCACGCCACAGGGTCGACCCAAGTGAACCATCTCCACCACACAGGAATTCTCTGTAAGGCAGAATAATGGGAGAAAAATGTGTCATGTATGAGAAATGCTGAGGAAATCTAAGATTTAGAAAATTATTGGCCTCGGTTGCTTACAGGTCGCGGGATTAAGAATCCTGAAAAGAGGTTCCACAGGGCATAAAATGCAGAAGAGACTACAGATGCAATGTGATGATTTGGGGTAGCTGCCACAGCCATCATTCCATAGAAGGTGAAGTACAATAGTGTGAAGAACATGAAAAATAGGTACCAGAAGAACTTGGCAGCTGTCCACTGGAATTCAATCATTGCATAGACTATAAGACCATATACAACAGTTTGACAGAAAACATACGGAAGCTCAATGAAGACCTGCAATGGAAAGGAAAACATGGTACAACTAGATTAACTTTGGTACCAGATTACACGAGGAAGGGACGATTTTTGGTATCTGTAGGACTTCTTACCTGTGCAAAGGCATAAGCTAAGGGTGAATACATTCCTGCAGCTTTCTCTCTGTAGAAGACACTTCTTTCTACAGCAACTACAGGTTGTACAGATAAAGAATTTTGGACTCCAAGGAAGATAGTCGCAGCATACATTGACCCCATTGCATTAAAGATATCTTGTCTCCGTGTCCTGTAATTGAGATTGAGACCAGAGAGCAGAATAGAAGGTAGTTAGGAAGCTGCACATTGAAGTTACATGGTAATATTGAAAAACTTCCAATTGAGCTTACACTTTGGAGCCAAGATCCCAAAACATTGTTCCAAACATCAAGGCTATGACAGTTGTGAAGAGCAATCTTACTGCAGTGTAGGTGGGATTTCGCCAGTAAGACCAATGTTGCTTCCACAAGCAAGCCATACATTGGATGAGAAATGCTTGCGAGTATTGTGTGGGAAAATAGAGGTCCTTCGAACCAGGAGCAGGTTTGCTTAGTTCGTCGACAAGTGCTTTGTTTCTCCTGCAAGCCGAGCTACACTTCAGTAACAGGTTTAAGCAGTAATCTACCTTTGTGTCCTCAATACGTGTTTATGTAACCCATAATGATACTTGTTAGCATATAGTAGGCGTTTTTCATTTTTAGTCAAAATAGTTCACAAGCCAACAAACCTGTATAGTTCTGAACTTTTGTATGCAGCAGCAAAATCTACTCCTAAAGCTGTTTCTTGTGCAGCACTGGTAACTTCCAACATCCAAGTTGCAGGATTATATCCATCTTTGATCTTAGATACTCCTTCAATTCCCTTGAATTTACAAAAGGCAGAAAAGTTAGCTTTGAGGCTTAAATGACTAATCTATAGTGCTTGTAATATCTGATTATCCAATGCTTCATACCTCAAAATACTTGATTAGATGGCAAGAGTGGCGACCCAATGGTCCGACGTATATTTCTCGCCCTCCTCGTTTCATTAAGAATAGCTGCAATTCCATGTCATGTGTTATGCAAGTTTAGAGGAAATTGAGAATAAAGTGCAATCTATATGTATCTGCCAACAGTCTAACCTCGTCAAAAGCTTCAAATATATCAATACTTGGTTGATGGATGGTGCACACAACTGTTCTTCCAGTATCTACAGTGTTCCTCACTGTTCTCATAACAATTGCAGCAGCTCTAGCATCTAATCCTGAAGTTGGCTCATCCATGAAGATTATTGAAGGATTTGCCACTAGCTCAACTGCTATTGTAAGGCGCTTGCGTTGCTCAGTAGAGAGGCCACTTACACCTGGCAGTCCAACTAGTGCTTGTCTCAAAGGATTTAATTCCACGAGTTCCATGACTTCCTCAACAAACATCTGCAGATGATTTCCGATACAAAATCAGTGTGACTGGTGTCAGTGTCAGGTTCTGCTAGTTATTGAAGCCAAATACTCCTAGGCTCGGACCAAATACTAGCGGACTATTAAACTGAGAATAGCAATTTTCTTGGTTTATCTGGACCTGTATATGTTATCAGAGACAAATATGAAAGAGGAGCTTGGAGCATATAGGTACCTTTCGGGTTTCACCGTTTACTTTTGCAGACAGACGAAGCCAAGCTGAATAGAGCAATGCCTCATAAACAGTGACATTTGGAGAGTGGATATCATTTTGCTCACAGTATCCTGAGACTCTTGCAAAAGTTGATTGTTTCTTAGGATAACCAGAAATCATGATGTCTCCCTCAATGTATCCACCAGTTTTTCTACCAGCCAACACATCCATTAGAGTAGTTTTACCAGCACCACTAACACCCATTAGAGCTGTGAGAACACCTGGCCTAAATGCACCAGTCACACCCCTTAAAAGCTCCAATCTATCTTCCGTCACACCTTCATTTCTCATTTCCTTTAAATTAAAATATAAATTCAGTTAGCACTTACGTCACAAGCATAGCTTCAAGTACAAGATGCCCTATATTTGCAGGAATGGATTACCTGCGGCATGTCAACTGAATACTTGATGTCATTGAAAGTAAGGGAATGTGGTTCAAATGGAAGAATCATTCCTTTTTCCTTCTGGTTTCTGTTGACACTTCCTTCTGTCACTACAGATACAAACCTGGCTGAACCTTCACTTCTACCATCTGATATAGATTAGCATGCAATCAGCAAAAGATTTATAAGCCATCAAGTCAATCAGTTAAAAGGTGGAACAATTTTTATAAACCTTGCCCGGTTGGTTCTTTACTGTGATCTGGCAATTCAATGTCTACTCTTGATTCTGGTCTTTTACTTTGACAATTTTCAGATATATTAGCCTGAGATTTCTGAAATGCTGCACGGAAGTATTTAACATATATCAAACACAGTCTCTAACTAACTGTAAACAATTTTGAACGAGGTAAGGACACTCACGGCTGAGGAAAGTGAGAGCCAGGGTGAAGCAGATGTTGAATAGCAGTACGAACCCAATCAATGCACCTACTGCTATCCAATACCAGTATGCATGTGTGAAGAAACCACGAGACTCCAAGACCAAAACTCCCAATGGTTTTGTTGTGTTCGGTAGAACCTTTAGAAACAAATCATATACAGATATCAGTTGATGATTAGAAGGTGAACAAAGAAATGCAGGAAATGTGAAGTTTCAGAAGCATACATGTCTCCAACTGTGTCCTAAAAACTCATTTACAACGATTCCGTTTTGTGCATACATCAATGGCGATATCCAGTAGCCCCATATCCACCATTTCTTTACGTTCTCTGCGGATTGAACAAGTAAAAGGAAATCATATACTAGAAGGGATATCCTGGTAAGAAGAGTAATATCCAAAACAAGCCTAGTGATATACCTCTTGAAAGGACAAAGCCCCCAAGAGCAAAAAGTGCGAGCAATGCAAAGGAGCCGAAAGTGTTAGCAACGACCATAGTCCTCCCCGCTGCACCAATGAATCGAAATAATGCAGATGCCATTTGACTTACTAGAACGAGGAGAAGGTATTGCTTGAAAAACCTACAGGTACAACATTTTGGATCGATTTGAGAGATAGGTAATTGGGATACAAGTTCCTCACATATAGAGGGAATATTATTTAGCTTGAATCATCTCACCTTCCTGCATTGGGATCATATCCAATCACATAATAGGTTAAGAACACCCAAGATCCAGCTTCTATGAATGTGATGGGCAGTTTTAGGATCCATGGAGGAAGAGAAAATGCCCAAGAAGGATAGAAAAGGGAGTCTCTTTGCTTGTAAAAGACAGGAAGCTTGGCTATAGTCATGGAAATCTCTACCATACTAGTGAACATGATCAAAATCACGCTGTAGAAGAGAGCACCAGCATATATCCCTCCTTCAGTTACTGAATTTTTATGCATCTTTGTCCGAAAGAAGACTGTCATTGCGATTATGGCCACTAGTGAAAGCTAGTAAATGAAACAAGAGTGATAAGGAAAATCAGTATTGGCCATGCACAAAACCTTTTGAAGGAAAACACCCTGCAAAGTTTTTTCAACTCACTTGAGTAAGCTTGAATATGTAGACAAATGAGTTCCTCTTCATGAGCAATAGCTCTCTTGATAAGCAAGTTTTGAACAGCTCCAATTTTCCAACACCATACTTATCAGTTGTCAAAGCGGCTGGGTGGCTCTTAGTTTTATCAAATGGAACTGAGAGCTCATTTGCAAGCTTTTGGCCTACATGGAAGGACTGAAATGCCTCGGCAAATTCCTTAGCTGAGACAAAAGTGTACGGAGCATCTCTATGCGCCCAATACTGCTCCTGATCTTTCCTTGACGTTACCTGCAGTTAGATTAGTCCTGAACACTTAGCATGCTGAGGTATTCGTTGTTCCTTTGCTCAAATGGGTGCGAAAGATACAATTCTGTTACCTCTTGCAGAAAGTCAGCTACCCCTTTTCTTTCTGGACACTTGAAGCCCATAAATTCAAAAAATTCCAGTACATGTTCACGGGGACCCTGATACACAATGTGGCCATCTGACAGGAGAATAATGTCATCAAATAGATCATAAGTCTCTGGTGCTGGCTGGAGGAGGGAGATAAAGGCTGTTCCTTTCTTGATGTGAATGAAGTTCTTTAATGAGTTCACTATATGGAAGGTCGTTGAACTGTCCAACCCCGTAGAAATCTCATCCATAAACAGTGCCTTTGATGCTCCAACCAACATCTCACCTGCAATTTCGGAAAAAGGGATATTTTCACTCAGCTTAAAATGACTACTTGAATCTTCTTTGGTCCTGGGAATGGATCAGTAGAGGTTATTTTACCAGCTGTCACACGCTTCCTTTGTCCTCCAGAGACACCTCGCAACATTTCATTCCCCACCATAATATCTGCACAGGTTTCTAGTCCCAGGATCTGTGATGATCCAAGAAAAGAACAAATCAATCGTTTTTTGAGTTGATACATGCAGAGATAGTAGGAATCTTATTTCTAACACTACCTTCAGATAATAATCTGTGATGACATCTGCCTTATGTCCTCCTGTTGCTATTGCCTAACATCAAATATAATCACTCAGTCAGTTGTCTTAAATTACAACTACTTCATGAAAATCCTCCCTGAAAATCTCCATTTGTTAACGCTGATAGTTATGCTCACCTTCATGAAAACATCAATATCAGGATCAGGTTTTATCTTTGCTTCGTTCTCCCTTCTTGACAATTCTGTCAACATATCTGTGATAGCCATGAAGTTAATGATTATGTACTCAAGTCAAGGTGCATAAAACCAGATTGCCAAGGAAACTATACGAAATCCAATCAACAACTAACCATATCGGTACCCAACGCCCTGGCACCTTGCTGCAAAGGCCATGGTTTCTCGCACTGTCATTTCTCCGATGTGGGTATCGTACTGACTGATGTAAGCAGCTGTTCTTTTGGGTACAAACTCATTCATTCCATGTCCATTGTAAGTCACCCTCCCTGAGACCTGGAACAAAAGTTTTAACTTCTCAAATTCAAGAAGCTAAGAGACTATACAAGGATGACACAGACACCCCATAAAAGACATACTACAAAGAAACAGTGAAAATTCACCTTTAGCTTTGGATCAAGTTTCCCAGCCAAAGCCAACAAAAGTGTAGTCTTTCCAGAGCTTGGAGGCCCCAAAAGTAGCACGATTCTGCAATTAATAATCAAACATTATTCCAAGAAAGAAAATAACTAGAATAGGATAATCAGACATTAAGAATCTTAAACATCAGGAATTGAAGGGTAAACTGAAAATTTATCAGTAAGTCCTATTTCACCTTGCTGGTTTGATAATTCCACTGACGTCCTCAAGTATAGACACCGGTTTTTTTCCACTGGGAAGGATATGGAGATGGCTCAGGAAACCCTTTTGAATTGATAAGTAAATGTCAGATGCAGGAATAAAGGAAGCATTATAAGCTCACACATACGACTTATGATCAACGAGAGGAATTAGTAACCTCTATCATATTGACAATGAAGTTAAAGAATGTCGGCACGGCTCTGCTTCCTGTATGAGCTTCTGCTTCAATGCTAAGATGCTCGAACCTGACCTCAATTGTAGGAAGCTGAATTCCAACTCTGAAATAAGATGAAACTATAGCTTTTAGTCTGGGAATATAATGAACGTTATACAAGAATCAAGAACCTCAGCATGCAAAATCAGAGGTCCCATCATACCCCATAAATCTTTGTGGGGAAACAAGAATTGAAACAAGCGTACTAAGGTAAGTGAAGTGAAAGATGTTTGCTTTTCAGCTTTTCTTAGTTCACCGGCAAAAAAGCAAGGAAAGTTTTCTTTCTGCGTAAGCATTTACAGTAATATTTTTGGAAGCAGTAGTAGAAAATCATACGTGTCAATGCGGTTCTGGAGCTTCAACAAGAACTCCTCGTTATCCTCTTTCAAAAGCCTCTCCAACAAATCCTTCCTCTCCTTGAACCCGAGCTTATTAATGTCAATTTCTTTCGATTCACCTTTGGAGGTAGTCAATATACCTTTCTCCAAACGATTGTAAGTGGGCAGTCTCTCAAGTGCAGCCCACTTTAGAGCTTCTTCATCATCTTCTTCTCTTGTAGACCTCGAGAAAGCTTCCACAGCTGTAGCTTGCCATATTGAAGAACCTCCTCTTTGTAATATACTACCTGCCCTATAAACATCATCAGCCTCCATGACTGCTACTTTACAGAATCAATGACAAGGTTCTGTGTCTTAGAGAACCAAAATCAGGTGGTAAAAAAGGTGTTTCTTTGTAGTGCTGTTTGTGAGAGGCCCCGTAAATATATATAAGCACAGGAATGTAGGAGGCTGCTATTCTTTTTTTTTTTTTTTTACACGAGGTGTTCTAGGAGGATTCTAATTATGTGAAGGCACCTTCAAGTTATCCACACCTAGACTAATCACCGCTAGAACTGGATAGGTCTTTTGCGGGAGGTAAAACTCTGACCCTAAATTTTAAACAGCTACATATATGAAGACGGTTCGAACCCACGACCTCACTTAAACCAGAAGAACCCCTTACCAACTCACTTGCGCCGCCCGGTGATTAGAGGCTGCTGTTCGTATATTAGATGCTTGGATCCCATGATGTCATTGGTACGTCACTGATGCTCTATATATCAGGTCAAACCGTTTTGTCTGTGCAATGATTGACTGTTAAAACCTCAATTTCATCATAATTAATTATCATTTTAATTGAGATTAATTGGGAAAACGTAAGTTTAAATGTATTTATAGAAAAGGGAAAGTGAGTTTATGTACGCTTGCTTAGAAATTTATTATCATCTTTGCTTCTGTTTTGTACTTTTACAACTGAACCACAGATTTGACTTTGACATTTGGTCATCCAGTTATCCAAATTCTTCCTACCTGTCTTATGGAAGTATAATGCATGTACTCTGAATAAGAACGTCACCGATAGTATCATCTGAATTAACTATACCCGTAACCAATGACATCATCATTTGGAGTAGCCAATCTAAACTCTTGCCATTACCAAACCTAAAAATGTTCTCACATACCCATGCCAAGTTCAACATTAAGCTTTCATTTGACTAAATTTTCAAATAATTTATTTAAGATATGTAATTTATAAATTATTATATAAATTTATCTAATAGATAATAATTATACTTAAAATAACTTTAATTAGTAAAAAATAAAATAATAATTTGAGATTTTTTAATGTTGAATCCTAATTAACCTCAAATTTAATTATACTTACATTTCTCTACTAATTAGGAGTAAGAATGCGTACTACTAGATCTTCCAGAATAAGAATGCGTACTACTAGATCTTCCAGACCTGTACTCCTATTAGAAAGGTCTAACTCACTCCCTAAAAGCTAGCTCAAGAGGGAGAGCTTTGCACACTATTATAAATTCTTGAATGCCCTCATAGTTGTCCGATGTGAGATTCCTGACATACCCCCCTCAGTCCAGAGTAGGACTGGACATCTGATAGACATATTAGGCAAAGGGACATAACCGGGCACCGCCCCAAACCATCAAGACAAGCAGGCTTTGATACCATATTAGAAATGCCTAACTCACCCCCAAAAGCTATCTCAAAGCTAGCTCAAGAAGGGGAGGTTTGCACACTATTATAAATTCTTGAATGCCCTCGTAGTTGTCCGATGTGGGATTCCTGACACACCCCCCTCAGTCCAGAGTAGGACTGGACATCTGATGGACATATTGGACAAAATGACATAACAGGACACCGCCTCAAACCATCAAGACAAGCAGGCTTTGATACCATATTAGAAAGGCCTAACTCGCCCCCAAAAGTTAACTCAAAGCTAGCTCAAGAGGGGAATGTTTGCACACTATTATAAATTCTTGAATGCCCTTATAATTGTCTGATGTGAGATTCTGACATCTCCAGCAGGGCTTTTACGTAACGTTGATGTTTCTGTTTTAATCATACTTACATCTAGTTGGAAGGTTATTATCAGATAGTTAAATATTTATCTGTTTTGTTGGGTATAGTGATTCAACGACAAAGATGGTTACCAACATCTTTTCATGTTGCTCTTGTGAAAACTTAAAAAATCTGCTTGCAAAGTTACTGATATCGATTTGAGAGGATATTTTGAGGCATTAATTATTAGAGATGGGGTTTAAAGAGTACTTTTTATTGGAATCCACCAGGACTAAGAGCATTGGCTTATTAATTATTTTGAGCATTGACATGATGAAATTATGACAAAGAGAAAGTATTAATGGAGATCCCACTAAATGTACATGTGATAAAGAAGAGATACTCTAGCCGTTGTTACTGTGTTTTGCATCATTGATGATATCAGCGTCGTATATTATGATTAGTATTTTAATTGCACCAATAGCTACAGGTCACGGCGGCTGCTGGCTTCAATTCGTTAATCATACATCGCTCCCTAATGTTAATTTAATTGTTTTGCTATGTTCAAGTAACGTGGACAGACTTTGAATGTCTTGAGAATTAAGAAAAGGGTCCTAGTCTACACTACATTTGAAATGGACCGTGTATTAAGTACTAATATTAGTTACATTACACGCATATAGTCATAATTAGGGACATCCAAAGCCATAAAGATTGTAATAAATAATTCTGAGTCGCTATGTCTTTGTTGATGCTTGGGACAATTATTTGACTGTATTCTAATATCGTTAACATAAGTTAAACCGGACTGAAAATTATTTGATTAAAACTTTTTCTTATTTTGTTCATTTTTTACTTTAATCAAAATGAGCTGGACCAGCTTATAATTAGATGCAAGGGAAATTTTGTTAATTTTTATAACATGCAGCCGCTATAATATTATTTGGAAGATTGCAGAGATGTTGATGAAAATACTAACTAAACGGTATATCTAATAATGGAATTAACATGTATAGTTTGAAGAATAAATTAGACTAACCCTATGATTGCAACATACTAGATTCAAGAATTGGATGGACAAATACTTATAAATTGAGGAACAATTTAGTTCATTGGTGCTTTCTATGAAGCGGAGCGACAGAGATGCAAAGGATTAAATACTGCTATTCCAAACCCTGATTAGAAAAATAAAAACCTTATAGTTCTCAATGAAGCGATTATATTTTAAGGTTGGCTAACAATAGGGCCTCCTATGCAATGCAAAACATGGGTCAAGACTACCCATCATAACAAGTCCATGAATACAAGTCCAATGACACATATGAGAGAAGTATCATTGACATCTAATTAATCAAGATTTGTACAAAAATTATGTTTATTGTTTATTATGCTAGTCTACAAAATTAATGAT
>JAOQMQ010000005.1:5880424-5913712 GCA_027563845.1 Erythroxylum subrotundum | reverse complement strand
GCATCAACCAAAGACCATACTTGGTTTTCATACATGGAATCCATTTCAGATTTCATGGCACTAAGCCATTTCTGAGAAAATTAATTAAAATACTAAAATACTAAAAAACTTTTATGGGGCAGATCCGGAAATGGAAGCAAAATGGAAAAAGTGAGCTAGGATACAATATGCAAACCAAAAGAACAAAAGCGCTTGGGACTACAATCAACAAGATTACTAAATAGAGTAAGGCTAAGAATCTGTGGAGGTTATGTGGCAAGAAGGAAGATCTATGGATGCAGTGGATACATCATCTATACATCAAAAAAAGTAGCATATGGCAACTAGAACTGAAGCAAGATATGATATGGAACTTGAAACAAATGTTAAAGACAAGACAGTGGATGCAAAGCTTGATAGTACATAAAATTGGAAATGGGGAGAATACTATGTTTTGGTGTGATAATTGGCATCTAAAACGTCAGTAAATTAATTAGAAACAATCAATGGTACTGACCTTACCGCAACAATAGAAATGTAGATATATTGACGGGGAACATATCAACTTATCATAATACTGAACAAAATGAAGTGCAGTGGATTGCGATGGGCTCTAGCTAGGACATTCACAACAAAAGCATGCCGACTCTTCCTACAATTAGGGAGACAAACAACAGAGTAAGTTGGAGAAATATAGTATGAGACTATGATATGAACCCCTCACATGCATTCATTCTTTAGATGGGGCTTGTAGAAAGGCTACCCGTAAAGGATAGGTTGAAGTTCATAATAACTTCTTTAGAGTGTGAAATATGTCACCAGCATTAGGAAATATAAGACCATCCGCTAGTAAAATGCCAGTATTGATCATACATATGGAACAAAATGAGCTACTTTGGTATTTGGAAAACAACCAGTTCATGGAATGAGATGATTCACTGGATCGAAAACTTTAAAGTGGCTGTTAGTGAATATATAAAATCAATTAAGTTGGCATCACACAACAATTTAAGTTATTGTGGTGAAACGGTCACTTAACATGGTATCAAAGCCTTTGTGACCAAGTGGTCGTGAGTTCAAATCCTACCACCCACCTATTATTCAGCACAAGGTAGAGTGAGCCTGTGCAAGTTTCAAGCCCAAAGGGCTTTCACTTGAGGGGATGTGTTAGTGAATATATAAAACCAATTAAGTTGGCCTCACACAACAACTTAAACTATTGTGGTGAAACGGTCACTTAACAGTGGCAAACTACAAAGCAGTCAATATCAGCTTTTCAACTATGGTATATTACATATGGCAAGAAAGGAAATTTAGAATTTTCAATAAGAAGGAAAGAAGCAAAGAGATACTTTTCCACCAAATATACACGCAATGTAGACTCTTAAATGAGGGCATGAAACCTTCTATTCTTATCGACCGTCCCCAACCCAAGAATCACTCTCCCCCGATAGGAAATTTATCTTCATTTACAAAAATACAAATTTGGTTAACTAACTAAATTTAGAAAATCCCTTTACATAAGCCGGAAAACAAAAGAAACTAGAAATTAAGATCATCGCCATCATCACACTCCCTCGCTCGCGCTTTCTCTCTCTTCGCTGCATCTCCGTTTACGACCATCGCATTCTCCATCCGTTAAGCTCTCGCCTCTCAATTTCCAGGTGCGTTCTCCTTTTTAACATTTTCTTTTTCTACGCATTCTGTACGCATGAATGTGCGCTTTTACCTGAAAGAAAGATGCATTGCATTTCAAATGTATGTACCAATGGAAACAAAAATTCTTCCGATAAAGTAAAAAAAACAAAGAAAAAGAGTGATAGAAAATGGTTGTGTATTAATATTGAACGATTACGAACGGATTGTGTCTTTTAGACAATATTTTATTTAGCAACAGAACTAATCGAATGGGATTAACGCGTTGATCTATGATATAATAATAATCCCTAACTGCTTGATAAAATGTCTTAAAAGTGTTTTGTCCAGTGCGGAGAAACGGGTTAATGAATCAGATTGGGGTGTCTTGTCTTCGAATATGCGTATGGGACTGGGACCCCTTCTGTTCTGAAACAACCAAACAGAATATAATGTTCCTGATAAAGTTAAATAACACAGATTATGAAATGAATGATTTTCTTAAATAAATACCCGTGATTTTTATATTTTAAAATCTTATTCTATTAATCTCAATCATATATTTAATTAATTCAAAAGTCAAACTTATGGTCTAATGACAATACTGAAATGGAAGAGACAAATTAACTTGTGTGGTCAATTGGAGCCTTTTAAATTCGGGATCACGTGTGAATAGAGCTTGAAATTGAAACATCCCCTAATCAAGCTTAAAAGGAGCAATTAATTGTAATTAAACAAACCATTCAAAGTCAATATTCTGCAATTATTGACAACATCATCTAGGGATGCCAATGAAATGTCTTATCTTAATTCTTTGTTTTTTTTAACCTTTGCTTGTGATTTGGTCCTGGTTGAAAAGGTTTAACTTATATTAGACTATTATAAAAATAGTTAAAGATTGAAAAAAAATTATCCTTATTTATCAAAGAATTTAAAGTTTAAATAAAAAAATTATCAATAAAAATTAACTATTTTTATTTTAATTTCTAAAAATTTATTAACTTACTAAAATTAATTATTTAATTAATAAACCAATCAATTTTTAATAACAAAAATTGCTAAAATAATCGAGAAAATTTAAAAATTGAACAATTAAAGATTTTTAGGGTTTAAAGGGTTGCCCACCGTTTTTTTCCTTCCTAATACTCGGTTACTCAATCTTAGTGTTACTATTTGAAAAATAAACTAAGCAGCAGGGCAGGGAAAGTTTAAATTACTACGCATAATAAACTTATACCTAGATTGGAGTTATGATCATATTATTAGTATCATAATGTCTAAAAGTTGGACCATTATTTGAATTAGGGAAAAGAACATGCATGGCTATTTACTCGTGATATCAATCATTACAAAACATATTTACATTACTTATAATATAAAATATTTTTATTAAACATCTATATTTTTTAATAATTATTATTTTATGTACATAATTAGCTATTATTTATATAACAAAAATCGTATAAATAATAGCTAATTTTATAATAAAATTGTTAAAAGAATTTTCTTATGATTTAAAATAATAAAGATATTTTTAAAATTATAACAAGATTTTATATTTTTATCCTAAAACGTAGTAAAAATGATATTGGATCTCCTCTACTAATCAACCACCTTCTGGTCATTACCCTTTAAATGGGTTCATAATATCAATTAGTTTTAAAACTACAAGTAGCATATATATGCTTAAAGTGCATGATCACTCCTATTCTAACCCTAGCATTAGAGGCACGTAGAAAACCCACGTGGATGAGACACAAAGACAAACATTTGGAAGCACCCACTTCACAGTTCACACCACTTTCGTTACTTTACACGAGCAACGAGGGCATAAAGAATACAACATAGATTAGATAGGTGGGTGGTTGGATTGGTTGCTGATAAGTTCTTATCTTCAATTCCCATTTCAAAAAGCAAAAGGAGAAGATATTATGTGTGGGAATGTGATGTATAATTGTGTCCACCGCACATACAATTTGGTTTGTTGTGCAGGACAAAAGAACATGGATGAGTAATATGGACGGAGGCTTTGTGGGGTCTTTGTAGTTTGTCCACCTGCTCGAGGTTACTATTTTTCCTTCCTTTTTGTTAAGCTAAAGCATTGGATACTACTTCCCTTTTATTCGGCTACCTCGCCTTTTTAAATCATCTTTCAATGTCTGTCTGTCTGTAGATCTGTCTGTCCGTCCTTTAATCCCCCTCGTCGAGTGCATGCATACCTATGCTATGCACCATTCATAAAGTCCACACCCTACTTCGTTAATCATGCAAGCACCAAAAAAGAGGATTCAATCTTTGTTTAGTCCTGCAATAATTGTCTCCCACTCACTAATTATCCAACCAAAGAGAAATAGTTGAGGTTAGTCACATAGATGTTATAATTATCCAACCAAAGATAAATAGTTGAGGTTAGTCACGTAGATGTTATATATGTGGTTCTCACTTACAAGCAATTGTTAGTGCTGGAAATTAAATCCAAATACTTAAAGATCAAACAACAATAACAACATTTAGTGGGAGTTCCATTGAAAAGCGAAATTAATTTGAGTCTAATAAATTTCAATCATAACTCAATCAAATTATACTTAACCTGCTAAATTTAGAACGATTAGACATATTTTTATGCCTAGCAATTACTTATTTTTGGAATTATATCCGATTCTAATATAGTAAACATTATATTTCAATTCTGGGGCTGTAATCTCCATGAACAATTAGCTATTGAAATTATAGCATTTCTTGGTGACGTTTATTGAGCCATAACATCTTTGCATCCGTTGTGTTGTTGTCCTCTATATCCCAAATGGAATATTCATCCTGAACAGGGACAAGTTGGTGAGACCATGACCATAATTTTCTGCATCTTTACGTCTTTGGAGAGGGACCATTGTATACGGAGAAAGGTTAAGCGTGCTAGAGAGCATACAAGGTAGTCCACACTGATTCCTATTACAAATTTAATTTGGTGTAGTATAATAGCCAGATTTTGGTGGAAACTTATGGGTGTCTGTGTCAAAGCTAGAGAAATAAATGGTCCAAAATTCAGCGTTATAGCGTATAAGTAGGACATCATTGAGGTGAAACTACCAACTACGTGACATTTCATGCAGACACTTGTCGTTTTATTTCATTTATCCATTTAGTTTAGGAACATCTTTGATGTTTAACGTAGGAAATTGCAAGATCGCGTTACAGAACGGTCTTGTCTAACTTGAAACTAAAATCACGACCTCCGTCTCTTTCTGTCCATTAAACATTTCTCTCCCAATCGTAAAAATAATTTCTGAGAGCATCATTAGTTCTGGGATTGAAAGATCTGTTTAAGATAGCTAGTTACTTGTAAGTTCCTTGATCCTTGAGCTTTGATATATTGTTCTTAATATTATTGGAAAGGATGTACAGAACTTTTATATCTGTTGATGATCCTATGCATGTGTCTATTTTCTCAAGTGTTTCTGACTTTTAGGGGCTGCATGTGAAAATGAGATATTCTTCTCTGATCGCCACTAATTATATGCTCGAATTTTCATATTAACATTGTTAACTCCAATGGCATTGGTGGAGGGCGGAGAACGATGGTCTTACATATGAGGTTGATTGTTATGGTATATATGAAAGATTTATTATCGAAGATCATTGAATTGCTTGCATGAACTCGTTTCCTATTTTGTTTTATTATTAGATAATTTGCATAACGCCGGTTGTATTCAAGTTAACTTGTAAAACTAGTGGGTCGACATTTTGTTCCTGCGATATGAAAATGACTAAAAGGAAGAAATGATAGCTTTAGATTTTATAAGGATTCTGATATTATAATCTCTGAATACGTTGGTAGCAGCACCTGAGATTTCTTTCTTGATTCATATTAGCAGGAATTTCGATCTTTGATATTATCACACATGTTACTGCTTCTCTTTGAAAGCATCCATGCAACCTATTCATCAAAATGTTTGATTGCGGTTACAAGTCACAGTACATTGGTGGGCATAAGGAGAAATTTGTGAGGTACGAAGAATTTATCTGATCTTTCCTTAACTATAATTTATCTGGGTTTTTAGCTGCTTGGAATTGTGAGTCTTGATTTCTTTTCAGTTTTAGAACTTTGATAGGCCAGGTTGCTCTTTCAATATCTGTCATCTGTAAGGTAGATATTGCTAAAACATAATATAGCAAGATTTTGTAAACTGCAGTTTTCTAGGTGTTTATAGTTTTAACCATTTGATCTTGACATACATTAGTATACCTGTAGGTTGGATGATTTGGATTCTAACTACTCAGCTAAAAGCAAGTCAGGAGGAATGAAGAGATGGGGATTCAATTTTGGTGGCTTCATGAACATTCCTGGGAATGTTAACAGGAATCCCTCACAGTCTTTCAGATTTGGAGTGAAAAAGGGTTCAGAAGGCCTCATAACATTTGGTCGATCCCTTAAAACCGGGGTTACTCGTGTTGTGTTCCCTGAGGACCTTAGAGTATCTCAGAAGAAGATATTTGATCCACAGGACAAATCTCTAGTTGTATGGAACAGGCTTTTTATGATATCATGCATTATTGCAGTATCTATTGATCCTTTGTTCTTCTATCTTCCTGTCTTCAACTATCAGATGGTTTGCCTGGGTATGGACACAAAATTAGCTGCCACAATCACTACTGTTAGGACAGCACTTGATGTTTTCTATCTCAGTCGCATGGCTCTTCAATTCCGAACAGCCTATGTTGCACCGTCGTCACGGGTTTTCGGACGTGGTGAACTCGTGATAGATCCTGCAGACATTGCAGCTAGATACTTGCGCCGGTATTTCATTGTTGATTTTCTGGCTGTGCTGCCTCTACCACAGGTTTGGAATGTATTCGCTTTTGCTTCTAGTCTGTATATGCACATTGGCAAATGTGTTGCATAGTTTCTCTCAAGTCTTTCCTAGATTAATGCATCTATTATAGCAAAGTGAAGGAAAAGTAAGTTTATCTCACATATTTAACTTTGCAGATTGTGGTGTGGAAGTATCTTACCAACAAAAAGAAGGGTTCCGAGGTGTTGGCTACAAAACAGGCTTTATTGATCATTGTCTTTCTTCAATATATTCCAAGGTTTGGCCGCTTTTTCCCTTTAAATTCAGACCTCAAAAAGAGTGCAGGTGTTTTTGCTGATAGTGCTTGGGCCGGTGCTGCTTACTATTTGCTCTGGTACCTGCTTGCTAGTCATGTAAGTGGTCTCTTTCATCTTCCCAAATGCTGCCTACCAGCATTAAGTGAAATTGCTCCGAATTAACTTATCAAAACCAGTCTGGATTGATTCGCAGATAGCAGGAGCTTTCTGGTACTTGCTTGCCCTTGAACGTAAGGATGCTTGCTGGCGCAAAGCTTGTACCAGAAGTGGAAAGTGTAACATAGATTTCCTGTACTGTGGGAACAAGCGGCTTCCAGGTTTCCATGATTGGCGAAGGGTCAGCGAAAATCTTCTTTCCAAGACGTGCGGCGTTGACGGAGAAGGTCATTCACCATTTAATTTTGGAATCTACATGCAAGCCATGTCATCAGACATTGTTGCATCCAGAGTTTTTATCTCTAAATTCTTTTACTGCTTATGGTGGGGACTGCAAAACTTAAGGTACAATGCATAACTTGTCAACAATACTCCAGGATATAATAATAACAATGATGATACGTTTTCTCGTTATCGTTGAAGATTTCCAACAAAAAATGAATAATTCTCAGCTAGTTTCACCATAATGCTTTCTCTGATGATCTCATTGGCATTTGTGAACACAGTACACTAGGTCAGGGTCTTCAAACCAGCACCTATCCCTTAGAGGTTCTCTTTTCCATAACTATAGCCATATCAGGGCTCATCCTCTTCGGCCTACTGATAGGAAACATGCAGGTATGGTAAAACCGCTGCTTTCAAATCCATGGAGTTTATTGATGCTAATTCTGTTATGCTTATTTTGATTTACTGCTGCAAAACTTTACAACCTGAAGCAGTCGAGCAACTCATGAAATGCCACATACTATATTCTCTGCTGAATTAGTACTCTTAGCCTTCTCATTTCTTTCATGTCAGTGCATCATGTTTACTTGATGGATTTTGAAAGTGAATGTAACTAAGCAAACAAAAACTATAAGATTCATTATGGTTGCGACAGACCTACCTTCAATCTCTGACAGTTCGTCTAGAGGAGATGAGGATTAAAAGGCGTGATTCTGAGCAATGGATGCATCATCGCTTGCTTCCACAGCATCTGAGAGAGCGAGTTAGGCGCTATGATCAATATAAATGGTTGGAAACCCGGGGAGTGGATGAAGAGACCTTAGTCCAGAGTCTGCCAAAAGATCTCAGGCGAGACATCAAGCGACATCTTTGCTTGAATTTGGTCAGAAGGGTAAGTGTATCTACTTTTACTACAGAATATTCTTGTCAGTTGTCAATGTCTAGAACCGGTTATGCTGTCCAGCAAATTTTTGATTGATCACGTGTCCAGATATGCCTTCAAGCAAGAAAACTTACATAGGACATCAGTAATATCATGACAGCCCAGGAGTCCCCAACTACAAACGTCCTATATGAGGATTTAAGAGGGAATGAATCGGGATGAACACTCACGTGACTTCTATTCTCTTATTATCAACCTGACATGGATGTTTTGTACAGGTTCCGCTGTTCGCAAATATGGACGAAAGTTTGTTAGATGCCATTTGTGAGCGGCTAAAGCCTAGTTTATACACAGAGTATACTTACATAGTTCGAGAAGGAGATCCTGTAGATGAAATGCTTTTTATCATCCGTGGGCGCCTGGAAAGTGTTACTACAGATGGTGGAAGAAGTGGTTTCTTTAACCAAGGTTACCTCAAGGAAGGAGACTTCTGTGGTGAAGAGCTTCTAACCTGGGCACTTGACCCCAAAGCCGGTGCCAACTTGCCATCATCAACAAGAACAGTCAGGGCTCTGACTGAAGTAGAGGCTTTCGCATTGGAAGCTGAAGAGCTCAAGTTTGTCGCATCCCAGTTCAGGCGTCTTCACAGCAGGCAGGTTCAGCAAACATTCCGTTTCTACTCGCAACAGTGGAAGACTTGGGCTGCTTGCTTCATCCAAACTGCTTGGCGTAGATATTCCAGGAGAAAAGCAGCAGAGCTTCGTCGCTTGGAAGTAGAGGAACTGGAGTATGAAGACGATGATTATGATTATGATGATGAAACAGCTTTATTTGGAGAACAAGAGGGTATTTCCAGGCTTCGTGCAACATTCTTTGCATCTCGTTTTGCAGCCAATGCACTTCGCAGGCATCACAGTGCAATGGGTAGAGGGAGGATTAGACTTCAGAAACCCCCTGAACCTGACTTTGGTGCAGATTAACTCATAGAGTAGCTTCGACAAATCAAACCGAAAAGCATACTTTTGGTTGATTAACTTTAGAGGCAACATGTTCCATCATATGCTTCAAGCATATGTCATAGTAACTTGTTAATATCTAATTTGGTGCAGAAGATAGAGACTACTGCAGCCACCACGTAATGTTACTTAAATTCCTTCCATGCTATGCAAATGGACCAATATAGAAGATTCTTCTAAGCTTATTATTATTTGGGAGCGATGAATCTTTTAACAGCAAAAAAGAAACTCTTCAAATAAACTTATGCACCCTTAAATATTCTGTTCCTTACTTTTGTCTATATTCTTTCAAGTGTGGGTGCAATAGCTTTAAAGAGAAATAAAAAAGATATATCAGGAGATTAATGAAAACTAGAAAAGAACCAGAAAGGAATAAAAAAAGAGATTTTATAATCAGCAGTCTAGCATGTATAGAAGGTTAAAAATAAATATATCCACAGCTTCTTGGGCTCGAGCATATTTCACGGAGGTTCACCTAATGCTTACAGTGAGCGTATAATAGTCCCGAATTTCATTGTTGGCTCTTAACTACGCCACTCAGAAGATGATTCCAATTCATCATCTTCTTCCCACCAAGTCGCTGTCTACAAGATCCACATGAAGTTGAGATATTAGTCAGCTATTTGCACTTCTATCAGAGAATAAATGTAAAAGTATATGCATGTTGTATCTACAATTACCAATGTCTTCAAGTTTAAGATACTACCAAGGTGCAGAGGATGACGGTGGAATAATAACGTGAAAATACTCGGATATGAAGTTTACCTTGTAGCCTCTGCGTAGAAATTCCAGTGAGCTTCCCTTTTCCTCCTGCAATCCTAGGACACTCAACAGTTCTTCTTTGGTCTGGGGCACACCAATTAATCGTTTACAATGACATGAAGTTATTTGTATTAATTAGAAAAGCATGGAGTAAGAAAATATCTTTACCTCACCAAGAGTGAATCGAGTTGCACTCTCTGCAACACAAGCATATGAACCATCAGTTTGTTTAAGCATAACCTGCCAAGGTCCTGCAAAACGTCAGAACATCACAATTTGTAAGATACTCAACAATGAGGCTTAGAATCCGTATATATTGATGAGGAATGGAATTATAGACTATAAAAATGTGGAATGCCACAATTCCAGCAAACCCAAAATAAAATATTTCTTTGACAATCAAGGGAGCAGTTTGGTGTGCTTTGGATAAAAGTTTGCCAAACCAGAAACATAATATGATCATGACTTTTTGGAACAGAATCCCAGTTTTTCTTTAAACATGCAGATGCCATCTACTTCATGTGATAAGTTCAAGAATTTAGATTTGGTAACTGATAATTTTGGAGGATGACTCCAATCCGCTTAAAAAGCAATATTTCGATCAGTATATCTATTAATTCATCATATCTAAGAACCCCTTAAAAGTAATAATCTGTAAAAATGTGATTAAATCAGTATCCCTTGAATTGCTGTCAAATATTGATCAACATTAATTCTTTTGATATTTACTCTATTTTCGAAACTCATAAATACATATTAAGGTCTCAAAATAGCAGATAAATCTAAGCCCAAAAACAAAGGAAAAAGAAAATAAACAATACAAGGAGAATTTGAGTACTTATTACAAAGAATAGTCGCATACCAGGGTATTGGCGAAACAATGCTCCATTGTAATTAACAACATAAGGTGCTACTGGTACAGTCTAACCTTGTTAAAAATGAAATGTTATTTCAGGTTTGAGTTAAAAGTACCGTAAAAAAGTTTTTAGATAAAGTGGGAAAGGAGACCTTGGAGTACTCTCTCATTCGAATGTAGAATACAGGAATGAACTGAGAAAGGAAGCGATAATGCAAATCTTTGTTTGGAAATCCTACAAGACCCAAGTCAGCACTGCAAAAAAAAGTAGCAATTGCTAAACCAAGGAGAACAAGGAAATTAATTATTATAGATGAAGTTGGAAACAGCATACCGTAATGTGTCGAGCTCAAGGTTAAAAAGAAGGGCTGGGGTCGACATGGCAAACTTTTCCTGCCATCCACAATTGGACAATAAATCAGATGTCAATGGCAGTTTGTGGATATATGGATAAGTAATCAGTAGACAATATTTCAAACACTATTAAGATAATGAATCATGACAGGAACTGATGAAATTCTTGTTAAATCAAGGGGCTAATGCAACAGAAAAGGAAGACAAAACAGAAAAGACAAACAACCTCCAAGTTAAGGATGATAGATTAAAATCAAGAACAGTAAAGGACAAAACTTACCACATATTTCTCTATAATAGCAAGTTCACGTGTGCTACAGTTTATAAATACGTAAAGTGAAGGTGGCTCATTGGACTGCCAACGACCTGACAATGAAAAATATGGACAAAGTTACATAAAACAAAAGTTAGAAAAGTTTCTGTTTTTTTCCCGGTATTTTTCTACATAAAGGCGAAGGAAGAGAAATGTGTAATTGGACTAAACTAATAGAGCATGAAAACTAAGACCTCAACTTGAGCCGTGACAGTCCAATATTTCATGAGAAGTATTGTTGGTTCCAGAATTCTGAATTTTTGATTACGAAACTCGCCAAGTACTTGTATCTATCAACTTAACACACATAATCATCAAGAAACTCCAATCAGCAGGGCTCCTACTTAGCTGTGAGAGTCAAAACTGTTTTTCTTTTTTTTTGAAAAGTGAGTCAAAACCTTAACAGCAATACAATATGCAGATCCTTTTGAGCATTGATATGATAATTGATGCGACTATTTTCAAATGAAATTTCGACTAGAAAACATCCACCAAAACTGGACAAGTTATTTATTAAATAGGACATCCACTTGGTTGCGTACACAGTCGACAGTCGACACATATCCAAACGAAGTAGAATAGATAGCAGCAAAGCAAACTGATTGATTAATGATGAAGCCACTATAAGGTAAACACCAGCAGAAATAACAGGCATTTTGACATCCCAAAAACTAACCTTCATTATCATCTTCAAAATCAAAATCTAATGTGTTCCTTATAGACTTGAAAAATGATGTAAGAGCACCACTGGGGACATCATCAAGAGAACCTATGGTTATACCATCCATCTGTGAGCAAAAACAAAACATAAAATCCATAGGAAATCTTGCATACTCCATTGGCAACTTATTTTCTGCATATTTGCTAGATGAAATGCCGATTTTCAATCTACAACAAGATCATAACACAAAAGGATTCTGAATAAGTCACGGGGAAGATCTATAAGATGCTCTAAGTTCCATCATACCCCTGGTTTTCCAAATTAAGGGCAATACAAAATTTAATTGTACAATTAAAACGTAATGATAACTGCTAATTTTGACATTGTTCTTCCCCTTCCTCATTTAGGAACAAACATCTGAACCTTATCACTCTGTCAACCCATGATGAAGCTCTAGGCTTAAAATGAAATATCTTCTTCCACAGGTAGAAACTCAAAACAGTCAATGGCTGTCAATGCAATAATGGATTGCAATGGAAAAAGAATTGAGTCTGAATTATTAAGTTACCGAGTCAAGAGCTGTTTTGAAAAGTTGAGAAGCTCTCCGCTTTTCTGGCTTATCAGGAAACACCTAAAATTCAAACTGTTAGGTTACATATCTTATTTTGAAGTGAAAAAAATGAACAAATGAACGAAAGAAAGCCTCTCACAATGCATGCTCTTATTTCCCCTTTCTCCTGGAGCTTCCTGACAACTGCAAGCGCAAGTTGAATGTTGGCATCAATGAACTCATCTGAAGATCCCTTCATGTATCAGCAACTTGTACGTATAAGATGATAGATTTGTATCTTTAAAACTTTTCTTTTTCATATTAGGCAGCATAAACAAAAGCTTCTTCAGTCACAAAGCTGAACCAAAAAACAATATTCGGTCTAACAATCTTGCAGATTACGATTCTAAAGATAAAAACAATGTCAATACTTTAGATATTGATAAACAGAAGTAAAAACTGGCAAACAGTATTGGCACAAAAATTGAAACCGGAAATTAAAAAATAATACAAGCAACTGAGCTCAAACAAAGATGAGCACAGGACAATGTATTTAACAAGCACGGAAGAAGACCAAAAAGAAGTACCTTGTAAGAAGAAAAGTTGCTGGGCAACGGCCTGAGATGCAAAGAAGAAAAAGTATAAAAAAGATCAAGTATTGCATAGATACGGAACAAGTACATAAAAAAATTAAGCCAAACATATGCTGATATAGGCATGTTTCCATCATGTCATAGGAAACACTAGCATTGCCGATATTGCCATAATTTTTATCAGGCAACCATAATCAATAACGCCTAGCTAAATTTTCCAAGAAACTAGCTCAGAATAATGTAAGTTTATAACTTAAACTTGTCTCTTTCATTATTTCTAAATTCCTATTATTATTGACAGCATATTTACATCCTTTTCTTATTGTTGAATTAAAAGATAAACATATAAATACATGGATTAACAGTAAGATTAAGTGAAATGACAAACCAACCAAGAAAAGAGTTCCTATGACATTAAAGACAGCAAGCAATTGGTGGATCAACTCCTTCGATAATCTTTTTCACAAAAGCTTCAATCTTTTTTTTGGTAAATAAAAAGCTTCAATCTTTCACTCAACCCGTTACTCTAAATTACAAATATCATCATGTTAATGCTTAAAAGCACAAATTATGATACGGATTCAAATTATGATACGGATTATTCCTAGCAATAAATGCCCGACAACTGAGGTAAACAAGAAATTAAGGATAGCACTAATAAAACAAGCGGGGAAATTACGGGAAGTCGACTTCCAAGCGGGCCTTGCCGTCTTGAAGAGCGAAAGAGAGAGAATTGGCAGCGTCATTGACAAGTTCTTGATAAGATTTAGGCTTGTACACAGCCACTCCACTCTTTGGGTCGAAACTTGGAGGGGCTTCTTGTTGTCTTTTGTTGGCAGTGCAATGGAGTTTGGTAATCGAGGAGAGTCTTGGGCGTAGGAAGAGTGGAGTGAAAGTGGGGGGAGTAGACAAAGAGAGTGACGTTCGAGGAGGTAGAGAGAGAGATGGGTGCGAGGCAGCCCCTAGACGCATAGCCATTTTAGTGATCGTTCGTTTGTTTACGAGTAGAAGAAGAAGAGGGGCTAGTGGTAGAGGTCTGATGATATAACATATGCCACGTGTCTTCGTTCTGAACCATAAGAAGTCAAACGAGTGCAGGTCCTCGTCAAGCCTTCCTTGTTCTTACACTTACTTGTTGGATAGCAAAGCACAACTACACGAAAAAGATCCAGTTTTTTTATATATTTCAGTCGTTTATTTACGTGAATTTTGCCTAAATTTAGCATAAATAAATGTAAAACTTATATAAATAAATGACTAAAATTTATATAACAGAATAAGATATTATAAATTAAACAGAATATTTGGACTCCAATTACACCGAATCTAAATCTTCTCCTTAATTTTAAAGTATTTTTTGTAAATTTCAATCATTTATTTATATAGATTATGCATGAATCTCACGTAAATAAATACAAAATTTTATAAATAAATGCTTAAAATTTATAAAATATGATAAGATATCTATCTAGTTACGTGCGGTTATGTACTTCTATTAAATTTATCATTTTTATTTAATAGAAATGAAGATATTATATTAGGTGCATGTCTTTGTCAGCGTAACGTAAACAAGCTTATCCATTCTCATCTCTATCCCACGGAACTATTTACAAGCTTCTCAAAATTTGGATTCATCGTCAGAACAATAACAACTTCATCGTTACCACAAAAAGGAGATGGAAAATAGAAGCAGTGACAAAGTCAAGGTGGCAAGGATAATAGCAATGAAAGGGCACCCAGGAACAGGGAAGACCACACTAGCTCAGTGCTTAGCCTCCTCTCTTCACGTCCCTCTCATCGACAAAGACGACGTCCGCGACTCCACCTACTCTCTCTCCACCACCACTCCTCAACCTCTCCTCAACGACCTCTCCTACGATGTCGCCTTCAACATCGCCGCCACCCAGCTCCGCCTCGGCCTCAGCGTCGTCATCGACTCTCCCCTCTCCCGCCGGGCCCACCTCGAACGGCTGGTCCGCGTGGCGACGTCTGTCGGAGCCCGCCTCGTGGTTGTCGAGTGCAAGCCGAGGGATGAGGCCGAGTGGCGTCGGCGACTCGAGAACCGTGGCTGCAGCTGGCACAAGCCCTCCACGTGGCGTGAGCTGGAGAAGTTGGTGGAGGGTTACGACGGGTGTACGGATTATGACGTTGGTGATGTGCCCAGGGTGGTGGTGGACACGACGGCCAGCGCTGATGTGGAGGATATTGCTTCTTCTGTGGTGGAGTTTATAGCCGCCTCTTGTGGTGGTTTTTAGTTATAATCGATCATTTAGTTAGATCAGTCTCTCTCGCTTTATCAGGAGATGGTTATTATTTTTTGTTTTTGATAATTATACACAGTTATACACAAAATATTTTCTTTTAAGTCTTAACAACAAGGAGTTTACGGGTTCAAATCTTTTTATCTCATCATTTTGTTCCAACTTGTTATGCGTTCAATACGACTTGTAGTAAAAAGTATATCATAATATTATATGCAGGGCATAAAATAAAATAAAAGCTTCAACAAATCGATAATATGTTTAATTTTATATATTTAGAACTGAAAGAAGTATGTAAGTATAATTAAACTCTAACAGCTTCACAATATATCACAAAGATAAATAAATAGTATTATATCTGTGATAAAGAAAAATAAATAAATAATAAAATTAAATAGCTAATATTAAAAATAAAAAAACAAAGAGTAAAAATACATTAAAAAAATCAAAAATTTTACCTTTAAATTATACTCAGAATTTAGATGACAGAATCGTTTAATTTTTTGCTGCTAATTTTTGAGTTGGAGTACTTTAAATACATATATTGATGAAAATGAAAAAATTAGAAATTAAAAGTACAATAAATATTTCAAGACTATTTATAAGTATAAGATGTTAACTTATAATGTTAGATAAACTTGCCTAACGTTAACTTATAACGTTAAAATCACTAATTTTAAAATTATTTATTACTAACTCTACTTGCAGCCTATGTAACTTGTAATCTTGGAGTACTTACTATCTGCAATCTTGAAACTTGACTAATGTTTACTTTTCAAAACATCACCAACATCAAATCAATTTTGAGTGAATTAGTTATCAATTGTGGGAGTCAAAAGCTAAAATATAAGATTAAGGGCCCTTTCTCAACGTGGGCCCTGGGCAAGTGCACTGCTGGTCCCTGCCCAGACTTGCCCAGGACCGGCACTGAGTATATGTAGAACCTACAAAATGATATCTCATTAGATACGAAATAGGATTAAAATAATAAAAAACAAAAAATAAAAATATGCACAAATACAAACCAAAATAAATGTAATTATTTTGTTTTTAAATCATTTTTATGTTAATTTGTAAATAAAATTAATAGTAGTATAGTTAAAATTAAAATTAAAATTAATTTTTTATTAAAATAATAAGTGTAATTTAAATTTAAATAATAAACATAAAAAAGACTTGTGACCAGTGTGTTGGATTTCGCACCGTTTCGGCCGGTAAGGTACCATACCGGCCGGAAAACGGTATGAAACCCGTAACGACGATACCGGCCAGTACCGGCGTTTACCGGTCGGAACCAAAAATTCCGGCCAATACCGGAAGTTTCGGAAATTGCAAGGACTAACTTGCAATTTCCGAAACTTAATCCTAATTAACCCTCCCCCCCTTCGCGATTCTTCTACAGCTTCTCTGCTCCTCTCTCTTCTCTGGCGATCTCTCTCTCTCCCCGCGAAGTCGCCGTCTCTTTCTCGCTAGCTCGTCGTCTACGTCTCCTCCTTCCTTCAACCGCTGGTTCGTCCTTCCTTAACCATCACTCCTCGCGGCTCGCGATCTCTCTCTCTTCCTTCGACCTTAACCATCACTCCTTCGATCCTCCTTCCTTCGCAGCACGTTGTCGCCGACCGTCCCAGCCACACCGTACCGTCTGTCGCACCACCAAGACGCGACCCGATGTCAACCGCGTAGGCCTGATTGTTTGGGTGTATGCTTTTCCATTTTTTTTCATTTTTTATGACATTTTGAATCTTTGATGGTGTTGGTTGTTGGATGATGGTAGATTGTATGGTGGATTTGGATAAAACATTTGTGTTGTGTTTGTGAACATACGGTGTTAGATTGGATGGTGAATTTGGGTTAAAAAATTTGCGTGGATGTTAGATTTTGGCTAGGGATGGATATTAAAGTTGAATCATGAATGAGTTTTGTGAATGTTGAACAGAAATTAGATTTGAATTTTGGAAGTGGATTGAAAATTTGAAATGCCTAATGGACTATTTTGGTAAAATTTAAAAATTTTAGGGACTATTTTATAATTTAAAAAAATTTCTCGAAACGGTGCCCGGTACTAATCAATACCAGTACAATTTTGTTCCAGAACTCAATTCGATATTAAGCTTGATACGGTATTCATATCATTACTTGTGACGCTTATCTGACAGGCATGACACTATTGTGCACAACCTTCAACGACAATTCAACAACCTTCAACGACAATTCAAGTCTAAGCTAAGTCAAAACTTAACTCGCACAACGGCGGCGATTTTTAGGTGGATATTAGAATTGTAACTAACGATCTGGATTGCCTTTTAAGTTTTAACGCCACAAATTCAAGTGTCCTCCATCGTCTAAAGCAAAACGACCGTGTTTTCGTGCTAAAAGTAAAACAAAGCAGGCATAAGATAAAAGATGAAAAAGAAAGCTTTGTGCACCCACGAAACGGTTGATTCACTGGCTTCTCCTCTGTCACACCCAAGCAGAAAGAGTGCTCAGCAATGGAGCTGCTACGTCTAATTTGCCCTAATTCTCCTCCCGTACGCCTCTCTGTTAACTTCTGGTTGATTACCGTGAAAACTGTAGGAAACAACGAGACTTTGTCTTTTCGCTTGATTTTGTCTTCTTTTTTCTCAGGTGTGGAGTGGGAGTACGTTCTCCGACTGCTTCGATCACATATATCCTCTGTTCTTTGTTGCTGTTTCGCTTCTCAATTGTTTTGTATTTTCTTTTCCGTGTTTTTATCTGTGTAATGATTTTTTTTTCCTTAACGAGGCTCACGGTTTTAATGTTTGGTGCAAATATGCTGACTTTGTTCATAATTTTCGTGCTTGCTATATCTCGAAGGAATACCAGCGGAATCCAGCGGGTAAGTTAGTGTTATCATGTATTTGACGTAACTAGAAAGATACCATTTTTTGACTGTTGAGTATAGGTTATTGATATCTTGAATTGCAAGTGTGTTCTAGTTTATGCTTATTGTGTGGGCATCGTGTTTCGGATTTTTATGAAGCTCTAAAAGAGCTACAATTGAATCAAAGTTATTTAATCGAATTAAATTGCAAACTTGCAGTAGTTACATGAAGTTAAGTTCTAAAGTTAGTGACTTTTGGTTTTTCTTGAAAGTAAATAAAAAAAGTGGGCTACTTGGTGGACAAGTCACGATTGCACATTCGTCCCTAAGTGGTTTACATATTACGTTAACAAACTGAAATTTGTGAAATGATATGATTCGAATCATATTTCTTAAAATTTCAGAGGTACGGCTTTATACTTGGCTTTTAAAGTTTGCAACTTATAGCTCAAAGCTATGACAGCCCCGATTTTCCTGTGATATGTCGTTACACATATATAGCATTACTGAAGCTTTATAGACTGTCTGAAATGTGAAAATAAACTTTTTGCTAACTGTTTGATCTTTTCTCTTGATATAAGGCCAGAGTTTTAAGTTGACCTCAACAATTTCTCATCTTCTTGAACTCTTGCAGACAGTCATTTGGGCTACTATGAATGTTTAGATGGAAGTTAATTTGAGCTCTCATGTAAATTACAAGCTTTAGATATTCTACTTCTGGTGGTCTTTATTCAAGTTTCAGTTTCATGCACAAAACGTCCTTTGACTACTGTTTTTCTATGTTGCTTTACCATGAATTATACATCAAGCTTTGACGCCATTTCCTTTCTTTTTTTTTTGAAATTAAATCCTTAAATTTTATTTTAAACCAATTGTTAAGTGTATTAAACTTATTACAAATATTATATAGAAGACGTTTACAGGGAAGGTAGTTTTGCATTTTATACCTGCGCTTGGAGTTTGTTTGTCGTTGGTGGACATGGCTTTACTTTTTGAGAAGCACTTTCATGGGGATTTTGTGCTGTATCATGAGTGGCTTTCCAGGAGCTCCCAATTGATACTCTGGGTAAGCCTTGGTCGATTTTAGTTGTTAGCTTCTTGAACTTATTTTACTAACAAATTTTATCTGATCTAAATGCCTGTTTTTAATGTGTATAGACAGTTATGATTATCTCCTCAAAGTATACGTGGATGTATATTGCGGTTCGTGAACGGCTCCTTTGTTTTTGGTGGATCATGAAGTCAATATTGGGAACCATTCATCTGCATAAGGCATTTGCTTCTCTACAGGTAATGATTTTGTTTGACTGACGGGAGCTTTTCTCCCAAATGACATGCTCGTATCTCTTAATTTGTTTGCTGTGACTGATGTTTCTTTCACACTGTGTTATTGAAAATAACTAATTATTTTCGTTGGGACTTCCTAAATTAATTTATTTCTGTACTTTTGATTGCTTATTAATGCATGTGAAGTGGGTGTGGAATTATTGTGGTGTTTCAGTTCAAAAGATAGTGAGATTCTGGAGCTTACTTCAGTTCACAATAGTGAGATTCTAGAGCTCTATTGTCATAAGAGCCCTGATAATGGAGTTTCATAACTACAGCTAAAGTTGATTGGCCTGTACCCACTTTCTTAGAGTGGGTTGGTTGATTTCTTGATCATTAGAAATGTTAGCTGTCACACATGAAGCAGTTTATTGCGAAAGACGAGTGGACTTATTGTTTTCGTGACATAAAATATTTTGGCTTTTGTTTCATGGAGCCATTACTGCACAAAGGATATCAAAGAACTCTATTGCTGTAAATAGGAATGTTAAGCTATAATATATACCTGTCGTATAGCTTCTTTGCTTTCGTGGTGAATGTGTTTGGTCATGTATTGGGCTTCGTTTTTTTCAGGCTTGGAAGTTTCTTGAAGAAAGTTCTTTAGTTATGTTGGATATTATCTTCAGCATATCTATCAATTATATTAGGATAAAGTTGACATCTTTGAGGAACAGGTATTGCTTGTAAAATTATCCACAAGTAGCTTCATTATTATGCCGTGAAATAGTTGAAGTAGTTTTACTAAGTAGACAACATTTAATGTGAAGTGAACAATATGCATATTAAACGCTGCCATTAGTACCAAACCGAAAACTTGATCCTGTCATCGGTGTTGTTTTGAGAATTTTTGCAAGAATTGAGTCGTAGGAAAGAGAAGTAATAGTGGTTTGGATCTTTTCATTCTTTGGAATCTTCTTCGTGCTATGAAAGTTTCAGGACTATTTCTCTTTCTCTTCACCTCATATGATGCTATCAAAGCATTTGTTAGGCAAATTTAATGAGTGCTCTTGGTTGTTGTAAATCCTAGTAATCCATGGCGCAACTTATTTAAGACATTTACTTTGGATAAAATAGGAATAAACTTATGCCGTTATCAGGGGAGATTGAATTTCTCTTGAATGTTGAGGAATGTGAAATTACTAATCTCACGTACCATACTTCCAACACTTTATCATCATTTTGCAATTTGATTGAAAGATGTCCTCGTTATTGCTTGTAATACTAAATAAGCACTTTAAAAATCTGACCTTACTTTTGTACTATTGCTATTAAGGTAGCTTACAATCCCTCCTTGCATCCACATACATGTGATGCGTGCAAGTAGAATTGCAAGTTCATTTACCCATAAGCTTGTTGATGTGATGAAATAGCAATACCCTCAATGATAACTTCCTTACCTTCACCCAAGTTTGCTTTCAGTTTTTGGTGTTTTTTGTTCAACACTTGAATGTTTCCCATCCTAGACCCTACATGTTAGCGGGATTTCTACTAGGTGTTGTTGTTGTTGTTGTAGTTGAATGTTTCCCATGCATGACTTGCTAACTGGAAGGTTTTGTGGAAGTACAACTCATTAAGATATTCATTTTAACTTATGTATCTATATATCTATGACATCATTGACTTTATTGTTATTTGCACAAAGTATAGTTCATTGGAAGACCCACTTCTTTCTGTTGACATGGATAATGAGGAAGGTTGCAATAGAGATTCTGTAAGTAGTTCACTATCTTGTTTTTTTTTTATTGGGGAGATTTATTTTCATATGATTCTTTTTGAAAGGAAGCTCTAATTTTGTTCAATATCTATGAGGAAAATGTTAGGTACTAACAGGCTTAATCTCTGTTGTAGTGGTATGTCCCTGTCTGGCATTGAGTTTGTTTGCCAAACTTGCATAGCTAATAGAAGGCCTCCCCGTTCTTTTTCTTTCCTGATCCTTCATTTTGAATTCTATAAGTGATAATGTACATTCTGTTGTATATGTTTGTCATAGGTTGACCTTTTGGGCTGGTGGGATCTTATGACATTCAATTGTATCACTTCTGTCATGAATTGTGGTGTTGCAAAGCAGCTTGACTTTGAAGATTTACTTCAGTTACCAGATGATCTGGAACCTTCTACTTGTCATAATAAACTATCAAACTGCTGGGCAGACCAATGGAGTAGCTCTAACCCTTTCTTGTTTAAAGCTATCTGTTGTGCATATGGATGGCCATATCTTCGTCTAGGCTTACTAAAGGTACTCTAGATTTTCATGAAAGATATTTATTTCTATGATGGAATGACACATTCATATTGTTAATCTGACAAAATATAAAATTGAATTACTCTCTATCAGAAAGGAAAGAGTTTTGTGTAGTGCTTTTAAAATGACATATAATTTGTTATTTGTAAATAATTTATTTGCAAAGCTAAATTATTTTGTCATGATATCAACTGTCTATGACATTAAGTTAGCCCCTGAAGCTGTTAGTTGCAGAATGGAAAAAGTACGCAAGCTATGCAGTCTATGTACATAATGAGCAAAAAAGTTTTATTTCTCACAAGTAAAAATGATTCTTGTTCTTGGAGATCAGAAATAAGTAGAAAGAAAAAGAAAAAAAGTGAAAAACAAAAGAAGAGAAAAGAAGTTAAAGGGAGATAGTTGGTAGAACTTAGAAGTAATACTTGCTAGCCATTTTGCTTACTGCACAAAATTTTGCCTTCATTTCTTTGGCAGTAACTTCTACTTAATCAGATGAATAATTTTGAAAACAATTTGAGGGTAAGATAGTTGCTTCATAATTTTTGTCCACCATCTCATCAATAGTTTTCCTCAGGTTTTTAATGACTGTATTGGCTTTGTTGGACCTCTTCTTCTCAATAAGCTTATCCGATTTCTTCAACAAGGTTTGCACCATGAGTCAATTTCCATTTGCTTTCTATTTTGTTGAAATGGCTTCTACTAATCTCTACATTCGATATAATTGGTATCTTCATTTGGGTTTTTGGAAGTGTTTTCAGAAATTTAGGTCTGCTATTCATATCTTTTTTATTATTTATGTTCTTTCTTTTTCCTAGATAATCTGTTTATTCATCAGTTCAAAGGGCTTGTTTCAATGTTACTACAGTTTAATGATGTTTGTTGCTAGTTGGTTGTTTAGATTATCTCTTCTCCATTCTTCCTATTTTCTTTTGAATTTTTCCTAATAGATCTGTGGTAACTTGTTTATTTCTCGTATGTTAAGTAGATGTTTATAGCAGGTACATATAATGATAACAGTAATTGCTACTTTAAGGTTCTCTGCATTGGGATGGCTATCTTATTGCTTTATCCTTAGGCCTCACCTCCATTCTGAAGTAAGTTTTCTCCCTTTCTATGCATTTCATTTTGCATATTTGTGTGGTTAATATATTTTGGTTCTTTTTGCTGAATGAACTTGCTTTATTAATCCTATTTTTCATGGTAATTCTCACAAAAATAAGGGTGGCATACCCAAGATAACTTTTGCATGAAAATGTGGCCATGTGTCAGACTTGAACAAAGATATTTGACTCAAATTGAAATGCATGGTAGCAGAGTCTTTCTATTTTATTAGTTGAGAAATGTCAAAATGATAATTGACATTCTGATCCTGGATTCCTAATAATTTCAGTCTGAATTTTGTGGTAGCTGAATCGTATATTGAGCTTTGGGTCTGGATCTTTATGTAACCACATGTTTTCTTTGGCTTCTTTTTCAACCTATGCCCAGATAAAGGGCTTTTCTAAACCTGGAGACCTGATGAATACTTCTATCTTTTTGTTGAACTTGAAAATTGATTGGCTTTTTAACTAATTCTTGAATATTGCAAATGCTTAGTGATAATAAGTGACAAGGCATTATACTGGCTGTTTCTTTTCTGATTCTTGACTAATTATTGAATATTGCAAATGCTTAGTGATAATAAGTGACAAGGCATTATACTGGTTGTTTCTTTTCTGATTCTTTCTGGTTGGCAAGCAACAATTCTATAAGATAGGAACATGTGCTTCATTCTGTTTCTGCTTTTATAAGTTTTGCAAACTTCAAATTGAAATCCTAATCTTATACCTTTGAGATAAACTTTGAATTGGTGTTGGATTTGTTGCTATTGACTGCTATCTTGATTCATGACTTGTTATTGCAGGTCCTTCTTTGATACACAATATACATTTCATCTTGCAAAGTTGAAGCTAAAGCTGCGTTCTGGCATTATGACTTTGATTTACCACAAGGTATGATTTCTGAGCTTGTATTATGATAGGGAACAACCCAGTAATTAATTCAACAGAAACTTTATGATGTTTTGGGTTACTTTGATATTGTGAAAATTTTTGGGTTACTTTGATATTATGAAAATTACATTGTCCAGCTCATAGCTTTATGATTGTTGATACTTTTATCTTAGGGCCTATGTGTTACCCTAGCAGAGCGGTCAAAATTCTCTGAGGGAGAAATACAGACATTTATGTCTGTAGATGCTGATCGAACTGTCAACTTGTGTAACAGCTTCCATGATATGTGGAGGTAATAATGCAACATTGTTGTGAAGCAAGAGCTCAATTTGTGGACTTTGATCATTGCTAATATTTATAAGTGTCCTTATTTGTTATTGTTTGTGATAATTTACTTACCAAGTCTTATTTCTTTTTCAGCTTGCCTTTTCAAATCGGAGTAGCATTGTTTCTTCTGTATACACAAGTTAAATTTGCTTTCGTTTCTGGGCTTGCAATAACCATCCTATTAATACCAGGTATTAATATCTTCATATCTAAGTGCTCATAAACCTGCATCAAGCAGCATCACATCAAGGGGATTTACACTGTCGGTTTTCCATGATCAAACTAGATGCATAAGCCAATTTTTTGAGCATTGGAAAATGATCATAATTGCTTTCTCATTGTTACTAGAGGTTACTTAAGTTTTAATCTGTTTATTCATACTAAAAAAGGAGCTCTTAAATTGTTCTGAGAGTTAAAAAATGATAAATATGGGGACTAATGGAGAGTTTTCATCAAGAACCGTTGTTAAATTGGTAGAAGTCAAAGTAGGCAAAATGAAGGAATGTCAATTGGGTAGGATCTCAGTAATTTCATTAAGACAAGCACTTGTCCCTAGTGTCTACATGCATTACCTTTTAAATTATTACCTTCTGAGCCCCTATACTCTTCTTCATTACAGAGGAATAAAAATCTTTTTAATAATTTTGTAAGTATCCTATGCTAAATTTATTAGACTCAGCTTTGGACACTAAGGGATATGGTCCCTTAAGATTATTCTGATAAATACTGATAAGAGTAATGTGGATTATATTTGGGCTTCTGCAAATTTTTCAACTGGCATGTTGCTGTGAGATGTGGACTGTTCTTTAGTGTTTGCATCTTTTTGTTGAGAATATTAAACTATATGATATATTTTTCTTACTATTGTAGTGAATAAATGGATCTCCGGATTAATTGCTGGTGCAACTGAGAAAATGATGACACAAAAAGATGAGAGGTATGCATTCTCGGTATTTTTTTTTTGGAATAAATTTTGCCATATGGTTGTGTTATTACCCAAAATTTGGTTGTTTCATGGTGTTGTTTTGTACATATAATAACTATGCTTAATGGCTTCCAGGCCTTGGCATGGAGGTTAAAAATGCCATTCATGGGTTTTCTATGACCCAAATATCTTCTCTGCAGTAGCCGAGGAAGCTTTTCTCATATTCATTGAGTTTTGTATTGATTTTACCAGTTATAAGTGCCTTTACATGGTTAGCTCAAAAACTAAAGGGTGTCAAGTGGAACAATCTGAATAAGTTTGTGATCTTAGATATTATAGTGCTAAAAATTAGATGCCCTGGTACATCTTCCCTTAGCAACTGTGAAGAAACCATTTTATTCAAATGTTTAAGCTATTAGATAAGATCCATATATAACTAATATATTATTTTAATATGCTTCCTCATATGAAATGTGGATAAATTACAATAAACCAGAGATCCACATAAATGGGGGTATTGTGGCTTGAACTTGTTCTGATCATAGAAGGCTTTGATGCCATATCAAGAACCATTGAATCCAAATGTTTAAGCTATTGGGTGAGGTCTATAAATGAATCAGTAAATTATTTTAACTATATATATGTTCTGTATGTTTTAATCTCTGACAGGATTAGAAGATCAGGAGAAATTCTGACACATATTCGCACGATAAAGATGTATAGCTGGGAGCAACTTTTCTCTAGTTGGGTGATGAAGACTAGAACTGAAGAAGTCAAGCACTTAGCTGTATGATAATTTACTTTCCATAACTTTTTATTGAAGTGCAGTGTGATGTATCACCATCATTACATTTTAGTGAAACACTGAATAGTTCTCAACAATTGTGTTTGACCCCTCTCTTCAGACGCGCAAGTATTTGGATGCTTGGTGTGTCTTTTTTTGGGCCACAACACCATCTCTTTTCTCCCTGTTTACTTTTGGACTATATACTTTGATGGGATATCAGCTTGATGCTGCCACGGTAGGTTGATTGTGTCTCTTTAACTCATTAATAATAATTTCCGTTCTATTATTTTATCCTACTTCATTTATATTAGTTTGGTTGCTTTTCTGAAATTTGTACCGCAGGTTTTCACTTGTCTTGCTCTGTTCAATAATTTGATCTCTCCTCTCAATTCGTTCCCATGGGTCATTAATGGACTGATTGATGTGAGTAGTGCTCGTTTATAAATATGGAAATGTTGATATACATTGGGTTGTTGCTGATGTTGATGTCGCATTTTCTCTCTGAGTCAGGCCTTTATATCAACTAGACGGTTGAGCAGGTTCCTCCGCTGTCAAGAATGGAAACGTCAAGTGGAACAGATAGAGGAATCACCATCTGCTATCTCAAATAGTCATTTTGATTTAACATCTGAAGACATTGCTGTTAAAATGCATGATGCATGTTCTACTTGGTCAAGTAATGATGAAAAGGAATGGAATCTGGTTCTAAATAATGTGACTTTGCAATTCCCAAAGGGTACATTGATTGCAATAGTTGGAGAGGTTGATTTTCTAACTGATATTATTGCATTATGTTCAACAATACTTCTGCATACTTAAATGGATACTGCTAAAGCCCTGATGTTGAAACATCAATTGTTTATTGAATTCTACAAGTTTGCTGATGGTAAAGTGATGGATAATGTTGCTTATGTTCATCCAAGTACAACTGATAGGTATTTTATTATGCTGTCAATCTTAAGCATTTCTTTAGGACTTCAGGCTGGCATTATCTACTTATATCTTAATATGGTTTCTGATTGTGAAAAAACATTGTTCAGCTCTCGATTTGTAGATAGAGGATTTAGAAGTAATACATAGGGAGTGAAAAGTGCTAGTTAACTGAAAGGTAATCCTGTCTTTTTAGAAGGTTATTACTGGCATGTGAATGTCTACCACTGATATTGTTCTAGGAAACTTTGTGTAAACCAAAATTTTCTTCACATGGAAACTTAGGGGGTGCTTGGTTAGTTAGTATGGGAAGAAAGGAAAGAGTAAGGAATGAAAAAAGGATGCTTGGTATTATATTATGATTGGATGAACAATATTTCTATATCTGCGTTTGGGGCATTACTGCATACGCCTTAATTATGAGAGGAATGAAAGTCAATACACTAAAAAACGAAGTGTCACACGAGTGACAAGATTTTTTTCTTTTTTACTGTAGCAATGGAATGGTGGACATTTTAGTTATGTCGATGGAGTGTACAATGTTTTGGATGATTAAACTGTATTTTGAGAACATTATGTGGCTGATGATATGTTGATGCAAGTAAATGTTGTAGCATGTTTTTCTTCAAGAACTATTGGAAAGGAAATACTGCAATATACTTGATTTTAAACATCCTGTTATCATATATGGGGTACATAAATTAAATATAGTTAATTAGAATATATTTAAAATTTGATGTAAAATAAAAATTTAATAAATTTTTATTGTTTCAAAATTTTTAACAAACCAACCAACATCAATGACAATGGTAATCATTTTTTCGTTCTAAACAACCATTATAATTGTAATTATTATATTCATTTTCATTCGTCACTATATTCATTATAAATCCTATTATTATTTTCCCAAGTGAACCAAGCACACCATTAGTTGTTGTGATATGAGGAACTTTTGTTATATCACATTTTGTGCTTCTTTCTGTGACCAGATTTTTTCACTAAATTCTTTTATCCAGGTTGGTTCAGGTAAATCATCCTTGTTGAGTGCCATATTGGGAGAAATGCGGCTCATCCATGGCTCAATTAGTTCAAGTCGATGTATAGCCTATGTACCACAGGTTTGTAAACTTTTTTCAAAAGCACGTATAATAATCTAACCTCTTGTTACATAAAGCTTCTTTTTATCAATATTTACTGAAATTGTAGGTACCATGGATTCTATCTGGAACAATACGTGAAAATATTCTTTTTGGAGAAAGTTATGACCCAAAAAGGTATAGGGGGATCATCCAACAAAACCTTACAATATTCCTGTATCTTGAATGTGCAAAACATTGCTTCTTTTCTCGTTTTCTTTCTAGGTATATTGATGGTTTTTTTATGAACAAGATAGGAAATTTGGATTGTAGTTTTGCTAAAATTGTATACGATATTTTTCAATCCATCCATGGTTTTATCTGTTACTTTTTCTTCACTTTTCTTTCTTAAATCTAACAGATATTTAGATACCATAAAGGCATGTGCTTTGGATGTTGATATTTCACTGATGCCTGATGGTGACATGTCTTATATTGGAGAGAAAGGAGTGAACTTATCTGGTGGACAGAGGGCTCGTCTTGCTTTGGCACGGTTATTTTCAGTTCTTTTTTCTTACTTATTTGTGAATTAGATTGGAATTGCAATCTCTTGATAGGTTTCTTGTGTTGTGTGGCAGGGCCATTTATCAGATAGCAGATATATACATGCTTGATGATGTCCTCAGTGCAGTGGATGCACAAGTTGCTAGATGGATTTTGCATAATGCTATTCTTGGTCCTCTTCTAGGCCAAAAGACTTGTCTGCTTAGTACCCATAATGTACAGGTTGTGGCCTTAGATGGCTTTATTTTATTTGGAAACATATTGCACTGATATGTTAAATACTAAATACCTGATAGAGACTAGATTGAACTTTTATAGTAGGAACCCCCTATTCAGAAACCCTTTAGATAGTCAAAATATCCATCAAATCCTGTAATTTAGAATGAAAAGGAAACTATATGCCAATAAACACTTTTTGGGTGACTGATTTATCTTTCTTGGTATAGGTCAAAATTGGAACTTGTAACTTGTGTTGTCTTATTTTCCTGTTATACCTTGCTTGGTTCATTCAAAGGATTTCTTGATAATAAGCTGATAATATAACATCCTTCAGTTATAGTCTCTGCATTAAGTAATGATTTGTAGTCTCAAAATTGGAAATGTTTGTTGGCTTGAATTCATTGCAATTAATTGAATATTGCTTTGTCTTGACTTTGATTGTTCCATGTGGAGATCTTAATGAGCAATTACTATTCCTGTGACATGTTGGTCACAACAACATATTTTTGTTGAAGTAGACTGGCTGTCCATGTTGTTTGCTTCTGCTATTTCTTCCTTCTAGCTTTTAAATTGTTGAGGTGTAGAATCTGGTTTTGGGTTGGTGATTATTAGACCTCCTGATTTGGACTTAACATTGCAAATGTTTATAACTTGATGTATATTTGGAAACTATTCCACTTGCTTCCATTGTAATTGGCGTTCCAATCCTGACAGGCGATATCTGCTGCTGATATGGTTGTTATTATGGATAAAGGACATGTGAGGTGTGTGGAAAATTCAACTGACATGACAACTTCAAAATATTCGACATTATCTGTGCAGAATGAGTTTGATACTTTAAGCTATTTTCAAGAGCAAGAACAGAGTACTTCTGTACAAGAGAGACCAGGTCTTCCAGATAAAGCTAGTCCTCATGCCTTTGAAGAAGCACAAGAGATTGTTGAAGTTGAGTTGAGAAAGAAAGGCAAAGTTGAATTTGATGTATACAAGTAAGAAGTTTTCCCCCATAAGTATGTAATACCTCATGGTCTGCTATTTTGTAACTCTATTGCTTTTTGCAGGAAGTATGCTTCATTCTCAGGCTGGTTAATTACATTTGTAATATGCTTCTCAGCACTTGTAATGCAGGCATCTCGTAATGGAAATGATCTGTGGTTATCATATTGGGTTGATAAGACAGGAAGGGGCCAGACAAAATTCTCGACATCCTTCTATTTGGTATCAGTTTCTTTTGTTGTTATATAGTACATTGAGCGTCGTTAACTATTTGAATTTTGGGTATTTATTATCCAACATCATTTATGTTGCAATGCGAGGGACTATGGATATTTAAAACCAATCAAAGCAAATATACTACATTGCAAAATTAATGTACTCCTTTGCCTTCTACTGCTTTGATTATGAAATTGAATTTGAAAACGGGAAGGATGAGACCTTGGAATTATATATTGTTTTCTGTTGACATGGTCCTGTATGTTGCAGGTTGTTCTCTGCATCTTTTGCATCATAAATTCCTTTTTGACACTGGTAAGGGCGTTCTCATTTGCATTTGGTGGCCTACGTGCTGCAGTACAAGTGCACAATGCATTGCTTAATAAGCTTGTTGGTGCGCCTGTAAAATTTTTTGATCAAACACCAGGTGGCAGAATACTTAACAGGTTGGAAAGAAGTCCTATGTCAATAGGTAGGTGAAGTGATAAATTCTTTTGTTAATATTACTTTTGCTCTGCAGGCTGTCATCTGATCTTTATACAATTGACGATTCGCTTCCGTTCATAATCAATATTCTACTTGCCAATCTTGTTGGCCTGTTGGGTATAGCAATTGTTCTGTCATATGTGAAGGTAAACAAGCAAGCTTCTTTACTTTAGTTTCATGTTTGTAGAATTTCAACCTGTGTTTCCCCAGTGATAGTCTTGATCATATATAAATATGTACATATAGTTAGAAAAATCGACACCATCTTTTAGTCAATGGTTCATATTTTTGCACTAAAAAATTTGCTTATTTGTATTCCATGTCTTCAAAACAAGGGGACAGTATTGTGTCAAATGCGATAGTTTGGTTTTGTAGTTATAACTGATGTCATATTGTTAAAATACAAGGGAAATCCTGCTTTGGCTGAAAAATACATTGCTATTCTCACTTTGATTGCCAATTTGCAGATCTAATAGTTTTCAATTAATACTGGAAGCTTTTGTATGTCATTTGTTTTCATTTGTCACCATTTAAATAGTCTAATGTGCATTAAGTTAGTTATCTTTCAATTTTATATCCAACAGAGTCTCTAATAGCCATTAATGCACTTGACACTCTATTAGCTTCTAAGTTCAGTTTCCTTAATTTAGTCTGTGCAAAACATTATTTAATGGTTTTATCATATATGTTGCAGGTCCTATTCTTACTTCTACTATTACCATTTTGGTTCATCTACAGTAAACTACAGGTATATATATGTTTGACTGCATGAGAGCTAGGAATCCAAATTTTTTCCACAGAATAAACTGAACTTCATAGCAGAATAGATTTGCATGTGCCTTATAACAAGCCCATAGTAAACGTAATGAAAAATCCTTTAGGCCTAATTACTTCTATAATTTGCAGGCATGGACTATTGGTGTGTAATAATAACAGGGTGATTCCAAAATTGGATAATTTTCAGCCTTAAAGTACTTTCTTTCCGTAGTTCCAGTTGATAGTGCTCTGTCATTTTCCTTTTGTCTTTACTTTGGGGAGGGGTAGGGGTGGTAAGGTCGATGGGTGGATGGGTGGGGGAGCGCTGTCAACAGGTTACTGAAACCTCCTTGACTATATCACCCTGGGTTCTGTCGCTCATTTGTGGACAATTACCAGTCACCAAATAAATGTATTGGGAGGGAAAGTTGGAACAGTTTTGAGCCTTTCTGTGACACATGAATCAGGTTATAATCTATCACCAAAGGTATCTCTTGGAAGAGAATAAAAATATCGAATCTTTTGCTGTAATACTTGGTTTGAAAATACCACAGGAAATATGGAGTATTATAAGTGTTACTTGACATACAGTCACATTACAGAGTTAAAAGTAGTACACAATCCGGCAAACCTTTTAGACAATTCCTTGCAGCCTTACTAAAACTGTAAAACACTCTCGAGGCATCCCTGTTCCACAGAGTGACACTAAATGTGTTAGTTAGGGGGTGCAAAACCCAAGTGACAGATTAGAGTGGTTTATGCTATTAGACTTCTCACTTTGGAAACCGCTGTACTGAGGCATTGGGAATCTGCAGTACTTGCTATGCACTGGGTTGTAGAGTTTCCAATGTATGCAGGCCTTTGAAGATAAGATTTCAGGAAAGTAAGAGGATAAAATAGAAAAAGGGAAAACGTACAATATTTGTGCATTAGCCTTTTGCAGTCAAGATATTTTCTACTCTTGGTTCTGATTGAAAACTTTGATGAGGTCTATTTATGTAGAAACATAGGTACAATGTCATTGTGCATAACATTTTCTTGTTATCTAGAATATGGAAAAAGGTATTATGCCATCTTAGTCAGACGTTCTTCAGTTCTTTTACAGGACAACATCAAGAGAATTGCGAAGGCTGGACAGTGTTTCCCGTTCTCCTATATATGCAATTTTCACAGAGACGCTTGATGGATCACCTACTATAAGAGCATTTAAGACTCAGGTAGGTACATGGATGTCACCCGGGATTGGTTTGTGAAATTGACTATTAGCTATTACTTCGTTTATTATCATCATGATCAGAGTCACTTGACCATTGGGCCAAGTCCAGAGTTTACATACCCAATTTTAGTTTTAAAAATTGGTTTTAAACTGATATTTCCCTCTTCAGCTCTCTTAAGTCACAACAGTTGCAACCACTTTAAAAGGGATAGATTCTGTTTGTTCTCCTAAATTATAGTCTGATAGTTTTCCTTCATTTTTTATTTCTACATATTAGTTGTTTTAAATGATAACTTTATTGGGAACTTATAAATGCTAGCTGCTTGAACAGGAATTTTTCTTAAGGAAGTTCGCCGTGCATGTTGCCTTGTATCAGCGAACTTCTTATTCTGAGATAATAGCTAGATTGTGGCTTTCCTTGCGTCTCCAGGTATTCTTGATGAGAAGAATAAAATTCTCTTGTATGTTGCCATTTGTACCTTGTTTGAATTTTCATACTAACTGGTGGCCCTTTTGTAGTTGTTAGCAGCGTTAATCATTTCCTTTGTTGCTGTCATGGCGGTTGTTGGATCCTACGGTTATTTGCCAATTAGTTTTGGTACCCCTGGCCTGGTACAATCTAATCTCTAAATTTATTTGTGACACTAAATTTGTGTTTAGCTCTCATATTGATTGGTTGTATAATTTTAAATTAGTTGTGTGGCTGTTACAAAATCAAGGGGCTTGATTATAAGAATCACATTTAGTAGTTACCGAAATGAGTGTTTATTATATAAATATAACCATATACACCATACAAAAACATATCAATATAATTAGTCCTTAACTTGATTACATATTATCAGAGCTAGATGTTATTTGGAACTCTTTTTTTTTTTCAATTTTAGTTCTGCATAATAAGTAGATCTTTAGAAATTTTTGGATTATTATTTTTAGGTGACTATTGATTCTCACTGACAATATGAAGAATTTCATTCTCTAATGAATATTTACAAGGCATATACACTTGAATATAAAGGAAAAACTATCCTAATTAGG